>PISX010008573.1:13744-81129 GCA_004024625.1 Mellivora capensis
CCTTTGGAGACATATCTTGAAAGAAGTTGCTGTGGCTGATATCAAAGAGGTTACTGCCTATGTTCTCCTCTAGGATTCTGATGGATTCCTGTCTCACATTGAGGTCCTTTATCCATTTCGAGTTTATCTTTGTGTACGGTGTAAGAGAATGGTCGAGTTTCATTCTTCTACATATAGCTGTCCAATTTTCCCAGTGCCATTTATTGAAGAGACTGTCTTTTTTCCACTGTACATTTTTTCCTGCTTTGTCGAAAATTATTTGACCATAGAGGAGGGTCCATATCTGGGCTCTCTACTCTGTTCCACTGGTCTATGTGTCTGTTTTTGTGCCAGTACCATGCTGTCTTGGTGATCACAGCTTTGCAGTAAAGCTTGAAATCAGGTAACGTGATGCCGCCAGTTTTATTTTTGTTTTTCAATATTTCCTTAGCAATTTGCGGTCTCTTCTGATTCCATACAAATTTTAGGATTATTTGTTCCAGCTCTTTGAAAAATACCGGTGGAATTTTGATGGGAATGGCATTAAAAGTATAGATTGCTCTAGGCAGAATAGACATTTTAACAATGTTTATTCTTCTGATCCAAGAGCATGGAATGGTCTTCCATCTTTTTGTGTCTTCTTCAATTTCTTTCACGAGTGTTCTGTAGTTCCTTGAGTACAGATCTTTTACCTCTTTGGTTAGGTTTATTCCCAGATATCTTATGGTTCTTGGTGCTATAGTGAATGGAATCGATTCTCTAATTTCCCTTTCTGTGTTTTCATTGTTAGTGCATAAGAAAGCCACTGATTTTTGTACATTGACTTTGTATCCTGCCACGTTACTGAATTTTGTATGAGTTCTAGTAGTTTGGGGGTAGAGTCTTTTGGGTTTTCCATATAAAGAATCATGTCATCTGCGAAGAGAGAGAGTTTGACTTCTTTATTGCCAATTTGGATACCTTTTATTTCTCTTTGTTGTCTGATTGCTGTTGCTAGGACTTCTATTACTATGTTGAACAAGAGTGGTGAGAGTGGGCATCCTTGTCATGTTCCTGATCTCAACGGGAGGCTATGAGCTTTTTCCCATTGAGGATGATATTTGCTGTGGGTCTTTCATAGATAGATTTTATGAAGTTCAGGAATGGCCCCTCTATCCCAATACTTTGAAGCGTTTTAATCAGGAAAGGATGCTGGATTTTGTCAAATGCTTTTTCTGCATCAATTGAGAGGACCATGTGGTTCTTCTCTCTTCTCTTATTGATTTGTTCTATCACATTGATTGATTTGCGAATGTTGAACCATCCTTGCAATCCAGGGATGAATCCCATCTGGTCATGGTGGATAATCTTTTTAATGTGCTGTTGGATCCTATTTGCTAGGATCTTGTTGAGAATCTTAGCATCCATATTCATCAGCAGTATTGGTCTGAAATTCTCCTTTTTGGTGTGGTCCTTGCCTGGTTTGAGGATCAGGGTAATGCTGGCTTCATAAAAAGAGTCTGGAAGTTTTCCTTCTGCTTCAATTTTTTGAAACAGCTTCAGGAGTATAGGTGTTATTTCTTTTGGGTGGGGACTCCTGATTGCTCAGAAGCGTTCCAGGGTGCACCTTGAATGCACCACGCTCGATACATCCAGCTACATCCGTTCAGCCATCTCTCACCAAAATGACTAGGAGGAAGAATGCCCAACAGAAGAAAAATTCAGAGGATGGGCCTTCTGCAACAGAGCTAATGGCTACCGACATAGACAATATGTCGAAAAGGGAATTCAGGCTAACAATTATCCTGGCAATAGCTAGGTTGGAAAAGCCATGGATGACCAAATGGAATTGATTAGGGCAGAACTGAAAGCCACTAGGGATGATGTTCACAATGTTAGGGCATAACTGAAAGCCACCAGGGATGATATTCACAATGCTCTCAATGAGTTCCAATCTAATCTAAATTCTCTAAAAGCTAGGGTAATTGAGACAGAAGATAGAATTAGTGATCTGGAGGACAAACAGATAGAGAGAAAGGATCAGGCGGAGGCCTGGAACAAAGAGCTTAGAAGCCACGAAAACAGAATCAGGGAAATAAATGATGCCATGAAACGTTCCAACATCAGAATTATTGGAATCCCTGAAGGGGAGGAGAAAGAAAGAAGTCTAGAAGATATAGTGGAACAAGTTCTCCATGAAAATTTTCCCAATCTCTCGAATGGAACCAGTGTTCATGTACTAGAGGCAGAACGTTTTCCCCCCAAGATTATAGATTCTTGAAAGACCTTGAGCCACCTAATAGCAAGAATGAAGAATTATAATTGTAGGCAGGCCCTCTTGAAGGCAGCTAGGACAAAGAAGCTCCTTACATACAGAGGAAAGCCCATCAGAATAACATCAGACCTGTCCACAGAAATCTGGCAAGCCAGAAAGGGCTGGCAAGATATATTCAGGGCACTAAATGAGAAGAACATGCAGCCAAGAATACTATATCCAGCAAGACTGACATTCAAAATGGATGGAGAGATAAAGAGTTTCCAAGACCGGCAAGGCTTAAAAGAGTATGAGACCACCAAGCCGACACTGCAGGAAATATTAAGGGGGGTTCTATAAAAGAGGAAAAATCCTAAGAATATCATTGAACAGAAATATAGAGACAATCTACAGAAAGAAAGACTTAAAAGGTAACACGATGTCAATTAAAACGTATCTGTCAATAATCACTCTCAATGTGAATGGCCTAAATGCACCCATAAAACGACACAGGGTTGCAGATTGGATAAAACGACAGGACCCATCCATATGTTGTCTACAAGAGACCTATTTTGAACCTAAGGATACACCCAGACTGAAAGTGAAGGGATGGAGAAGCATCTTTCATGCTAATGGGCCAGGGTAGCGATTCTCATATCAGATAAATTAGATTTTAAACCAAAGACTGTAGTCATAGATACAGAAGGACACTACATAATTCTTAAAGGGACTATCTACCAAGAAGATCTAACAATTGTAAATATTTATTTATGCCCCCAATATGGGAGAAGCCAATTACATAAGAAAACTATTAATCAAGATAAAGAGTCATATCAATATGAATACATTTATAGTAGGAGCTCTCAACACGCCTCTCTCTTTTCTTTTTTTAAGCGTGTTGCCTGAAGGGCATTCTGAGCTTAGGGAACAGACTTGGTAGATTTGAGAAACGTAAGTGAGGCCAGAATGATGGGTAATGGGAACAGTTGGCAGGAGTTAATCAAGTGGGGCTTGGAAGCCATGGCACGCTGTTGGGATTTTATCTCCTGTTCCCAGAAAAGAGGCTGGACAGTTTTATGCAGGAATTTGTCCCTCCACGGCTTACATTTTTAAAAGATCACTCTGGCTGTTATGTTAAAGGAGAATGGTAGATTGAGGGAACAGGAGAGAAAGGAATTAGGAGAGACCATTGAAGATGCTTTTGCAATATTTTCACATCTGAAAGAAAATTCTAATTGATAAATATCAAATGAATGAATGGGCTTTCGCTTCTGGCATCTCAAATAGAGAATAACTCTTGGCTGAGCAGGAAATACAGAGAAACTTTCAATTTCCCTGTGCTCTTACTGATGAATTCTGTTTTACCCCATTTTTTCATGGCAGGTTTCATGCAACCTGGTTTCTTGTCCACATAGTGCTTGGCATTTTATCCCAGACCTTACCTTACAGTATTGATTATGAAATAATAATGACAGTAATAGTAATAAAGTTACTAGGTTACATTTATCTAGTGAGCAGGGACTGTGATTGGTGTTTTACTATGTATTATATCATTTTCCTAAAGAACCCTATTAGTTAGGCAACACAAATGCCCCCATTTTACTTGTAGGAAAACAGAGGTAGAACCTCATCTAAGAGATGGTCCCCCCAGTTCCTATTTAGGAAAAGCCAGAAGTCAACATCCGAAAAGCCAGCCTTCACCTGCAGCCAGGGGAACAGAGCAGAAGACAGGTGGGGTCTACGTCGGTATCGAGGGTCAGATTCTAAGCAGGACACCCAACCCAGGGGAGCGACATGCCCACAAGATGCTGTTCCCTTCTTCCACTTGAGTGCCCTGTACCGAGAATATTCCCAGAGATCTGGAGGCCTTAGAAGAAAAGGTGGCAGATAATATTCCTGCCTTTGGGTGTAGGGGTTCTGCAGAGAAGCATCCCTAGATTACACTGGTTTGGAATTTGTATTCATTCCTTGGCATCTGGTCCTTCTGCTTATCCCCAGAACTCACATATGCCCAGGAGGAGAAAGATTTTCCAATTATTTCTAGAACCTCTTTTTCTTCGTCTTCTATCCCAGTTCCTCCTCAGGAGAAATATTTTGGGGAAGAAAAGCACACATGTCTGGTCCCATTATTTCTTCAAAGAAACTTTTTTTTTTTTCCATTTGTCCACAGTCACAAAGTCTGGCCTAGAGGCAGACAAATTATCCAATTTGAGAATTTCTTCTTCCTAAGAAACAAAGAATTTTACGCACAGGTTTTTCATATTGTGTTGTTTTCAACCTGTTCTTATCTGTGTTGAAGAATTCCATAGTATTTGAAACCTCTTCAAAGTGCTGGCATTTACTTCTTTTATTTACTTTACTACTTACACAGCAAGGTTAACATTCAAATCAGAGGGAAAAACATATTTTATGTTTACCTCATGTAGAAGAATAAAAATTCTTTTATTAAAGTACCATTGAATTTATTAATTTCCAAACTCAATAAATGAAACTTCAGTAAAACTAAAGTTTGTTTTTTATACTCTCTAAAGCTCATCAGTTTTTCTGAATGGTGTGCACTTTTTCTAATTTTATGTCTCCTCTCCAAGTTTCTTCTTGCTCTCTTAGTCGGTACTCATGTTATTGGGTTTATTCTTCATGTAGAAGAATAAAAATTTAAATAAAAATTTAAATTAAATAAAAATAAAAATTTAACAAGTACGAACTGGGGTGGGGAAAAATGCATATTCCTTATTTTAAGTAGCTAGTACAATCATGCTTCCTAAGTTTGAGACAAACTTGCCACTTAATTACAAAGTTGCCACTTAATTACAACGAGGCTTGTCAGGTGGAATACAGAGTACAAGGTGAAATTTGAATTTCAGAGAAACAGTGAGTATTTTTTTTTAGTACGCGTAAGTCCCATGCAGTATTGTGTGTTTTTATTTGCTAAAGCTGGCGACCCGAAGCCTAATCTCAATTATAAAACTACTTTCAGTTAAAAAGTTAAAAGGCCAAATGACAAAAAGGCTTTGACGTGTGCCAGATTAGTTCACAGAGTCACAATGACGGCATGATGGGGCATGATGGCCCCAGTCGTTAGAATGATCCCCGCGCGGCCACAGCCTGGTCCGTGTTAACACAGACCCCTAAGTTCTGGCCCCACTGAGGGTCCCTCCGGATCACCCTGGTTCGCGTCTGGCCTCTGGCCTCGACCCACTGCTGTAAAGTCTCTACCCTGGGGTCGGAGAGCCCCCACGGTGGCTCCGTGCTGGGGAAGGCACAGAGATTTGGGGTCCCTTCCCCTTGGCCGGCTGGCTGAGGGAAAGAGCGTCAAGAGGACCGCTCGGGGCCCGATCTCCCCCTGAATATTTGCTGAAACTCTTCTAGATTGCTCTGGCACCCGCCTTCCTGCGCGGCCGGAGGGGTCCTGCCTCCTCCCCTTACCAGCCTTCGCAGGACGTGTGCCTGTCTGTGCTGCTTTCAGCTCCTACCCACCCTTTCTGGAGTTTTCTATACCGGCCTTGAAGTACGCACTTAAGGGGGGTCAGGGAAAACCAGACAGAGAACGTCTGCAACCGGCCCCTCTTACTTTCCTCTCTCGGGGTTGTCTCTCCTCGCAGCAGGCAGGGCCGCTTCCTGTCCGCAGTCATGTAACCCTTCCATTTCAGCCTCCCTGTGCCCTGACGTTAGCTTCATGCTTCGCTCCTGAGTGTAAAATGGGCCTCTACAAATGAGGAATATTTTTTCTTTTCCAACATACCCAGGCTTTTAAGACTCAGTAAAGATTCAAGAAAAGCCAGCTTTCAGACTCAGTGACCCCTTTATTGCAGGTAGCATTATTCTGCCTGTCGAAGGGATGAAACCCATGGGGAAAGCTTCATTACAATAGGATTTTCAGGAATGAAAGCACATTGCAAAATTATTTTTAAAATCCTCCATAATACAGCCTTTATTCTGTGAGTGTGGGTGGTGGAAAGTGTTCCTCTATCTCCTTCTCGGTCTCCCTCTTTCTCCCTTTTTCTTTCTCTCATGTGTGGACACGTGCCTTCTCTTCTCTCTCTTCTTTTTTTGACACTGTATAATTGTGCGTGCGGAATCAGAAAAGCAGCGGGGCCCCCTGAATATTGGAGAAGCAGACCGTCCTCTGAAAGAGTGACCAACCCAGACGCTGAATTTTGAGATTCTAGGCAAATTCAGGATGCTTTATTCTGATATGAACGAGAAACATTTATTTTATTTAGACTCATCAGAAATTACGTGCTGAGATCTTAAAAGTAAGACTTGTACCTACGAGGACTTTGAATTTAACTCTCCTGTAGGATTTAACATATTCCAAGGACCTATTCATTTGAAAATGTGTTGAAACTCTCTAGTGACATTTTTCACTTTGGAACCAACGTATATGCAACTCCCTGGGGAACTGTCTGTGCCTTTTTGGCAAGAAAATCTTTCCGTCATAGCATAGCTAAGGTATTTCCAGAGATTTCCGGATGCGACATTTTATGGTCAATGTTTTCAGAACGAAGAATAATTTCTGTCAAAAACTAAAACTAATAGTATTGTAATTCTTGCCAATAACAGAACTAAAATGATCTCTTCAGAAAGACCACTGCCAATAATATTATTTATTAGTAAAAAACTTAAACTAAATCAAAAGGTGTGACAGAATGTATGCCTTATTGAACACCAATGAATCCATTCCAGATATTTTTTAAAAATGTTTGTCTTAAGTAAAATTTAAATATTGTAAAAATTCCCCAATAAAACCTGAACTAGGTAGATGTTTCACTTTTGAGTTCCAGGTGGGAACTGTTGTAGTGATTTTTATATATTAAGGAAAAGTTTAGTAAATCACCACTGAATACATAATGTGGTTATTAATAAGTAGCAATTATATACTGTAATATTTTAATCTGCTTTAGCACAACAGGAAACTTGCTTGTGTAACGTATTATACCGTTTTAGAAAAAAGAAAATGGTTAAGTAGGAGATAATATTGGATCTTATTTTTACTGGGAAAAGTAGAAAAACAAAAGTATTGATCTTACCAAGAGTGAGTAGTTTATAAGGCATAAAGTAGAACTAAGCATTAAGATCAGGGCCTGTGGAAATGCTCTTATAGTGATTACAAGTACCTACTGAGTATTTCACAATTTACCCATAATTAAATGGTAAAAAATGGAGTACTTTGAAATTAGAAGTATAAAACAAAGGGGAAAAAAAGGGAAACATTTATCACGGAATCGGCAAATAGTTTTACATTTTGAAGAGAGAAATTCAGCATTTTCGGCGCTGCTGAACATTGCCTTTGACACTTCTCTCAGAAAGCCCGTACCTCAGTTGCCCCAGGTTTACCTGAAATTGTATTCCTGAAAATTAGGAAGCTTGATTCTGACTGGCATTGTGCTGAGCTATCTATCTGTCTGAAAAGTCATTGTTTTCCTTTGAACTTACCGGGTCTCCTAGTAAATATGTAACAGCTATGCCTGTCTTACTTTTCACTTAAAAAACCTGATTTTTCTCCATTCTCTTTTATAAATACTGATCATTCATCCTACAAACAAGCACTAAACAATAAGAATGACTTATCATAGTTACCTAACATTTTAAATGAAGTTCTCCATTGGCAGTTCTTTGAGACTTTAATATTACTGATTTGATCCATCTGTCAATTATAAAAGAGAGTTACCATCTTTTGAACTTTTTTTTTTTAGCACCTAGGAAGAGTTTTTCTTCTAGATAGCCAAACATGCGTGAATTTTTGAAATATGAATTATGTGTATAACCAAGAAATCTTCTAGATCTTCCCAAACACTTTATCTCATAACGAATATAAGTACTTGAAAACTCATGATTTTTGTTTCTATTTTCCCAAGAGTGGGACAGCAATCAGAGGAATTCTTGGAAGACATACATGAACTGTCACTTTGTTAGTCAGGGTTTCAGGAGTGAACAGATGGCGCTCTCCGAAGGAATGACTAGGGAAGTCTGACTGCAGACAAGGCAGTTAATGGATGCATTGAGGGAAACCAGAAAGAGACAGGAGAAAGCAAGGGTCAGTCTCTGCCAGCCCTAGGTCTGAACACAGGTGGGGTAAGCTGCCAGGAGAGGTCTCTGCAGAGGCCAGGAAGAGGAAGTGTGGAACCAAGCAATGCAATCCACTTCTCACCCCTCCGATAGCTTGCTGGAACCTTCCTTTGTCAGAACCCGACTAGAACGAGCTGGAGGTCCTTCCAGACAAGCCTCTGGGACATAGCAGTCATGTGAGGTAATCCGGAGAGGCCAATGGAACATGTATCATGATTCCCATTTTTAGAAACACAATAAAAGATTATTAGATTTACCAGTTGAAGGTTCTGATTATGCAAATTCCATTAAAAACCCTCTCACTGAACTTATTTGCATGGCAGTCTTCATAAGTAGGCTACTTGTAGCATGGGAATAGTGTTATACTTAAAGTTGGGTTCAGTTTAGTGATAACTCTGTGTATTGTGGGTTTCATGGAGCTCATAATACTCCTTTGGTGACAATGCTGTTCGAAATATATATTGAAAGTTTGAAAATAAAGTTTAGAAGTTTAGAACTTTCATCTTTTGGAAGTTCCTCTTGCTATAGGCTTTACCATTGAGTGAAGAACCTGGAGGCAATGTCTTAAAATGCTTTGGGATTAATGGTCCCTAAGTTTCCTCCAGATCTAAAATTTTACAATTTAACTTCCTACTTATCAGGACCACTTCCAGTTAGAAGTTAAGAATATGAGAATGAAGTTCAATAAAGAGTTCCAGAAATACCCAGAGAGGATAAGATAATGTAAGTACATACACAATTTAGCAATATATAGTACTTTAATAGAATGAAATTAATAGATTAATAGAATGAATTAATGGAATGAAATTAATAGAATGGAATGTGACTTCCACACCTTACCTTTAATATATAAGGGATGTTGAGCTGGGATGTTGATAGATGGCAGTAAATATAGAAGGAAGTTTTAAAGGGTTATGGGATTATAGGAGTACATTTTTCCCCCACTTATATTTTGCTACAGGTATGTTTTCTGTAATATGGCCACTATAATAAATTTTGGGAGATTTAATTGTGAGCCTTTTGGAATAAAAATGTCCATTAACACAAGTTAACATATGTAAGTTAAAATATTCTTCGCCAGCTAACTTTTTCATTGACTTTGGCACATTTTTACAAAAAAAAAAAAGGAATTTCCTTTGTCACATAAGGTCTCAGAATGGAATTATAATTTATTTCAATGAGGAGAAAAAAGTATTTAACACTCTTAAGTAGAAATATAAAAATAAGGAAATACTTATAATTCATAAAGTATTTTGAATGAAGGAGGACACCAACGTGATTAAACATTTCTTTTGCATCTGTTCAGTCTCCTGTGAGTACGTGGTAGTGACCCGATTTTAATTTAATTACCAAAACCACTAATAAATTTAGACATAAATCAAGAGGGAACAGGTCAATTCCAAGAGTTATTAATAAATTGGCACACTCCAAACTCATTTAATTCTTCTGCATCTAAACTAATGAGATGTTACAGTCTATTTGTTGACATATTAACATAGCTGAATGTGTTGCTGTTAACAGATATGCGACACCTGGAATGGTAAAATATATCTTAATAGTAGTGATAATTTACCTCAAAATAATTTTAACTAATTTGAAAATAAATCGTACAGTTCAGTTTCTAAATAATAGCTTATGGACCTTATTATCATTTAAAATATGCTATTGATGAGAAATTTATGAGGTTACACCCGATAAATTAATACTCATGGGAAACTGTGTCTTTTTTTTACTCAAGTTTTATCTGACTTTTGAGTTGGCAGAATGAGTGTCAAATATATGAATATTAATAGACTACAATAGTGACAAGAATCTAACACATTTTTCTTTGTTAATTATACATTGTTGACTAGATTATTTTATGGAAATGAGGTAGCTGGTCGAAAATGTTTCTGTAACCTCTTCTATAATTAATATAATTCTCTGAGTTTATATCATCAGACTAAAGCTAGTAATATATCTAATACTCTTGAGTTATTTAAAATATGTCAGTTTTGTTTGCACATGCATGATACTAGGTACACCTATCAAGGTAACCTTCAAAGGCTTTGCTTTAAAATCTGGGATGTAAAATATCAGTGCTTATAAGTAGGCAAACAACATCAAGGTAACTACAGAGCTCAACTTCATGGGCAAACAAGGGCTCTTTTTCCTTTAGATGTTTGCCCTCAGACAGGTTGGACTGGACAGGACTTTGTATTGTTCTGTTTGAGAGAGCGTCCTGTTGTGGGAAGAAATGTCTTTCACACAAAACACATGTGAGGAAGGAGATGTGACTTTGATGTGACTGAGGTTACAGCACAGTGTGAGGATTTTAAAACAGGCACAAGATTTTTAGACTGAGGGACAGTAATGTTAGGGCAACCATTCGATGTGGGAAGAGACGGTCCCAGGTCAGGGAACTGTGGCAGGGAAGGCTGCAGGACCCTCTAAGGGACACGCTCATGGGCCCAAGATAGTGGGATGGCCAGTCAACCTCAGCCAGAGAAGCACAACTTTTGTTCCTCTGAAGTGGGAAGTGGAGGGAAGTGGCCTTCATCCTCTGGTCCTATATCCCCTCCTGACGTTTGACACGGGAGGGGTGAGGCTGTGGGAGATGACTAGAGGGGCCCGGCCCTCACCAGAGCCCACCTTCACCCAGGAGGTAGCCCCTCGAGACTCTTGCTTGAGAGGGGAGAGGGGAGATGAAGATTTCAACTGTGCTGGACTCAACTTGTCATGACTGAAAATTATTCAAAATTTGGTGATCCAGGCAAGTGCCCTAAGTGGAATGGGACACGAAAATTTTAATATACCACATTTGGGGGAAGAGATTGAAGAAAAATTAAATTCATTTATGTTTGTACGCCATGGGATTGACAGCATTCGACACACTCATCACATACGTGCATACATACATTGCATGTACGTACGTACACGCCTTACGTGATGGTAAGGGGGACCCCGTTCTTGGGCTGAAGAGCACTCCCCGTTGCCAAAGAGGGACACGCAGGAGACGTGACAAGGACAGAACATAGCGGTATGAAAAGAATCCATTTGAAAAGTTTTGGTTTGCTTAGCATATGCATATTTCTGTTAGCTAGGATCTTTCTGTTTTAAAAATTATTCTAGAAGATAAGGAACATTATGAAAAAGAATGAAATCAAAGAATTGCATAAGAAATATGAATAATGTAAAAGAACCTCTTAACATCTGTTTACCAAGCGCTTTAATGATACAACACAGTCAAGTAGGCCTGAGTTTGCTTCTGTCAGAGGAGACTCCTGATGACAAGGTGGGATCTCAGGAGGGACCTCAGGAGGCTTGGATGGAGAGGGCCTCCGTCTTTCCGTAGAATTTTAGCAGACTATGGAGCAGTCACTTCCCTGCTGACTTCTTCTGATCTTTGCTTCTTTTGGCTGCTCTTGTCTTATGAATCTTTGCACCACGAGGGTCCTTGCAGCTCCTTTCTCCTCACCGACTGAGGGTGACGTTCAAACCTTGAGAATCTCTTGCCTCCAGACTGAGATCACAACTTGTGGAGGATAGACTTGCTTAATAAAAATTACGCCTCAGCAGGATTGTAGGCTTTACTCATACTTCACTGAACAGAATTTAGGAAACAAAGACATTAGAAAGGTATGGGCCTTCGTGTTCTATTCGTACTCATTCCAGAACCTCTTTTCCAAAGTTGATAGCTTTGCTATGATTGAAAATGATTTGGCGGCGCCTGTGTGGCTCCGTTGGCCACTCAACTGCCCTCGGCTCCTGGAGTCGTGATCCTGGAGTCCTGGGACTTGACGGGGCTCCCTGGTCAGGGAGGAGTCTGCTTCTCCCTCTCCCCCTCCCCACTCTCTCTCTCTCTCTCTCTCTCATTCTCTCTCTTTCAAATAAATAAATAAAATCTTTAAAAAAAATAAAATAATTTTCTGTCCAATAATCGCCAAATTGGGTTTGCTTACTTTATTAAATATTTAACTATTTCTATTTTTCAAATAAACAAGTATATTTAACTACTTAAGAATTGATCCTTATGTTTTCTCTATCTACAATATGAGAAACCTCTTGGTTTCTGCTGTTTGCTGACATCCTGTGACCCTAGTCACAGGATGGAATTGCTGTTGCCTTAATTTATAAACCCTAAGACCGGACCCTTACCTCAAAAATTGAATATCCAGTAGATCCCTAAAACCAGGACTGGCTAAAATAGTATTTTTGTAAAACACTGATGAACTGATTTCTATGTTATATGTGTATGCTTTTTTAAAAAAAAATTCACGGAGGACATTGGGCGATGGAGAGAAGTGAGTTGGGGGAAGTCGGAGGGGAAGATGAAGCATGAGAGACTGTGGACTCTGAGAAAGAAACTGAGGGTTTTGGAGGGGACGGGGGTGGGGGGATGGGTGAGCCTGGTGGTGGGTATTAAGGAGGGCACGGTTGCATGGAGCACTGGGTGTGGTGCATAAACGATGAATCTTGGAACACTGAAAAAAAAAATTTAAAAAGGAAAAGAAAAAAAATCCGTCTCCGCTGTAAGCAACTGAAATATTTATCTTATAGAAGGAATCCAAATAAATGTCCCAGCTTCATAAGTATGCATAGAGATACTCGGTTGATTTATTTTTGGTGACGGGAACAAAGCCTAAATTTAGAAGCTATCTTTCTTTTACAGTACAGCACTAAAATACTTCCAGACATTTTCGGTTTTTGTATTTTGTTTTTGTTCTATGAATCAAAGAATTAATATAGACAAATCTAGAAGAATTTTAAGCTTTGTCTATCATCGGATAATATATTTTAACATATTTGTGTTTCTTAAAGACTAACCACATAAGAAATGCATTTTTAAAATACACATTTAAAACAGTTTGTAAGATCACTCGAAATGATCTTATCATACTCACATGAGGAATAAGTTGTATCTATAACTAATTCTCATTATTTGTGGTGATTATATTCTGTGAGGTCACCAAGGACATTGCATTAGCTAAAGCGGAACCACCGCTCCTAGAAATACAGAGTTGGGTCCTTCCAGCCTCTGGTCACACTTTGCCAACCCATCAATACATAAACACGTTTGCAGTGTATTTCTGTTTAAAGACACTGGTTTTTGATATATATTATCAGTTCATTAACGCTGAGCTCAAGACCACCATCGCTGTAACTCACAACCGAGTGCAGCTTACCTAGCGTGGGTACCCCCTTCCTAAGACACGCCACCGCCTTCCCGTACCTAAGAGTGCTGGACAGCCCTTCAGCCCTGCACTCGGGGCCGCTCTGGCCGGTGAAACGACCAGCAGAAAGCACAAGAACGTGGAACTTGGGGCTGATAAATAGACCATAAAGAAGAAAGCTGAAACGACGAAGGAGCGTTGCCTTGCAGGGCCTCCGCTGCAAGTGTGCACAGTGACTCCAGGCGATCCTGGGGTTTAAAACAGCTCTTAGTGAGTAGATGAATTCACAAACACAGAATCCGTGAGTGATGAGGCTCGGCAGTATGTCACACGTGTCCCGTACACGTTCTTCTGAGGTCTGATGTGGGACCGCTGGAATCAGCTGCTCAGCACACGGCGTCCAGCGGGGGGCGCTCCAGATCCCCGGTCTCCTTGAGCACGGGCCAAAGCAAGAATTCAGGCTGTGATTTGATGTGATTTTTGATCTGCTGAATTTCATTACATTGAAAAAATGGGTTCCTATAGTGTGTATTGAAGAGATTCATTGTTAATGTACTTTATAACATTTCTTAATGGATAGGCAATAAAAAAGAAAAAATTAACCCTTTCCCCAGTCAGTTGGAGAGGTAGAGCTTCGTGGTTAACACTGTCCCCCTGGGTCTGGACTGTGCAGCAAACAGGGCAGTAGGTGTCTTGGAGTCTAACTCCCTCATTGTCTGGCAGCCCCTAGTGATCCCTCCCCCAAGTCGGTGCCTGTGCGTCATTTGCAAACTAAGATCCTTCCAGAGAGTGAAGAAGGCCTCGTTGGCTACTGGCTCATCTGCTTTATCCATCTTAGGGAGATATCTCAGAACTGGTAATGCTGAAGGAGTGAGAACATTTTTCTGATCTGGTTTAAGTGACAAGACAGCATAGTCTGATTCTCCTGAAAATTTTAATCAAAACATTCTTGCCCTCAACATAGAAGATTCCATTATAATTGTTTTCATGCTCCACATTTTCTACCACAAAAGAAAAAATAATTCTAATAATATAATTTTGAGAAGTAGTCCCATGTACAGTCTCAGACTTGTTCTTTTTCTTGACCTTTAGCATGAAATAATTACAAATATCATTTTATATATATATTATATATGTGTGTATAATATATGTTTTGTATATGTTCAGAAGCCCAAGATCATCTCACCAACACTATTACTTATTAATTTAAATGTAATGACCACTTTCTATGTTTTAGGAATTCTCCAGTACATATTTGTTGAACGATTTTTTTTAATCAATGGTTCTTCAAAGCTGGTTTTTAATTTTTTTTTAAGATTTTATTTATTTATTTGACAGACAGAGATCACAAGTAAGCAGAGAGGCAGGCAGAGAGAGAGGAGGAAGCAGGCTCCCCACAGAGCAGAGAGCCCGATGCTGGGCTCGATCCCAGGATCATGACCTGAGCTGAAAGCAGAGGCTTTAACCCACTGAGCCACCCAGGCGCCCCTGGTTTTTAAATTTTAAAAGATCAATTTCCATTGAGGTCTATAGTCAAGACATATATATATACATATATATGTATATGTATATATATATTTTTTTCTCTTGAAAAACAGGGAATTTGTGCAGCACCTGGAGGGGGAAATAGAATGATTCCAAAAATGATTAGGTAAGGTGCATACTTGAAAAGTGCTACTAGACAGATGGCTGATTCTCAATCTACATGATACATTGTCAAAAAGTACTTAATAGGAAAATGTAATTAGAAGAGAAGGTCATTTTCTGTGTAAAGAACTGAAGCACGTATGCAACATAAACATCTGGTTGGTTAGGGGTCCTGCTCCCTACGTTTGTCTGGGAGGCAGCTGGTGAAAGTGCCGCCATGTTGTGAACGTACCATCTGAAAGACGTTGGCTTCTTGGTTGTTATCACAGAATGTTAAGAGACTGCAGGATCTTGCGTGGGCTTTTCGCTAACTGAGTTGAAGGTGACATGAGTTGCTGTTACTTATTAGTCATGATTTGGCCCCCCTAAGTGCCAGGGGCCAGAAAATATGGAGATCAGCTGTACCTCTCCCATGTCAAAGGAGAGGTGATGGAGATTAGACACTTTATAACATAAAAATGTTTGGCAGCTAGTACTTAGGTCAGTGTGTGTCCCTGGGACTTGCTTGCAAGCACTGGGCAAGTATGGATGCCTTTTTTTAGATGACTCTTTCCTTAAACCCATCATTCACTCCTTGAAATACATGGATTTTCATCAGTGATACTAACCGATCCAGTAGTTTTCAAACAGTGTACATAGAACCCTGAATGTGTAAAGAAGTGCTTCCGGAGTAATCTCGGCAGGAAAGGGAGAGATCAAGTGGGCAGGATTATGGTCAATCCATAGTCTCAATCCCCTAGAAAAGAGATGTTGTCATCTGTTCTATCCATTACAAGTGTGAGGAAAGTTTTGTTACAAAAAAAAAATTGTTTTCTCTTGAGGAACCACTTAAAAACCACTGATATTTTATAGAAAACCACTCCTACTCATCACTACCTGATTTTAAGATCTACAGCATGAAAAGATGGAATATGAGGTTCTTGACCAAAAGCCTCTTTGAAATTTCAACAGAATGTAAGAATCTATATATTTGAAAGCCTATTCTTAGCAATTAAATCCACTTATGATAAATGTCTTCTTGCTTACTTGAAGTTTGAGGATTTTAATCATACAATTTTTGTCTTAAAACAAGTTTGCTAATTTGTAATGTCATATACTTATACATATATATGAGTTGGATTTTTCATGATGAAATCAATGGTGACAAGATTTAATTACTGGAAAAGCATAAATTATGATAGTTTAACAATTTCATAGTAATTTATTATAGTGAATATGGAAGATGTAAAATTTTATTATCTAAAATATCATAGTTAATACAGGAATTATAAAAATGTGGAAATGCTTTTCAGCAGCATGGATCAAAGAGTATGAAATAATGAAATCTTATTAAAGCATCCGTAATAAATCTTGGACAAGCTCTTAAAGAGAATTACTCTTTTGAAAATGCCACTTCATTTGTGCCAAATGCATGATTTTTACTTTCACTAAGCTGTGTTTATGTAAATATTTGACAGCGAAGTCCAGATCATTGACACAAATTACTGATTGTTAGAGCTTCTGACATTTATTTCCCTTGTGAAACACATTTGTTTCTATTCTTTAATATTTAAGATACACTGCAGATTAAAAGCCTAAAGATGGCTGAAAATCAGTTGATAAATAAATAAAACTGCCTCTGGCCTTTGAGGAAAATTCTTCTACATTCACCATCTATTAGAATTCTTCTACATTTCCCAAGTCTGCACTGAATATGTGCAACCACAAAAATGTTTAGAAATAAACTCAAAATGCATTATTATAAATGGAAATCGTGTGTAAGGAGATGGTATAAATATTCAGGTTTTAAAATGTTTTTCCTCTGCATATTGGCTAATAAGCAATTGCCCACTGCCTTTGCTTACCCTACCAGGCTCCTCCGAACGTCAGACAACCTTTTGACAAGCAGGGAAGAGTCATATAGCTGTTAGGCCACATGCCTTGGAAAATTAACCCACATGGAGATGTTTGTAAGAATTTTATGCCCAGGGGCACCTGGGTGGCTCAGTGGGTTAAAACCTCTGCCTTCGGCTCAGGTCATGATCCCAGGGTCCTGGGATCGAGCCCCACATCGGGGCTCTCTGCTTGGCAGAGAGCCTGCTTCCTCCTCTCTCTCTGCCTGCCTCTCTGCCTGCTTGTGATTTCTGTCTGTCAAATAAATAAATAAAATCTTGGAAAAAAAAAGAATTTTATGCCCAGACAAATCAATCAAGCCTCTGAAAATTAAGATAGCCTCAAATAACGTAAAATCATTAGAAACAAAAACATTAATGTCTGCTTTGCTTATTTATTGTGGTAACATAAATTACCCCACAACTTACAGGCTAGAAACAGCAACTTTATTTTATTCAGATTTTGCCCAGATTGGCTACGGTTTTGATGGGCGGCTTGTCCCTGCCCAGTGGGATGTGTGCGGGAGTGGCTGAGGCTGAAGGATCTTCTTCTTAGATTTTGTTCTTTGCTCACAATTCAGGGTTCTCATAGCTCCTTGATTTCTTGGGTTCTCTTGGTGCTGGCTCGATCTCCAGGGTTTCTCTCTGTGACTCGGGCTCCTCAGAGCTTTGTTTCCTGGTATTGTCACACCTTCATATTCCAGCTGGCTTTCAGGTTACAGGAGCAAGAGTGGTTCTCCGGCCAGTTAATGGCTGTGCCTGGGACTGGGTCCACTTCCTTCCATCCTAGGCTGTTCATCACAGCAGTCTGAGGGTCTGCCCAGGCTCAAAGTGAAGAAATAGATTTCTCCCCTTGATGGAAGACAAGGTCACATTGCAGAAGAGCATATGAATGGGGGCTTTTACTGCCACCGACATTGTAAAGTAAAATCTCCCACAATTCTTCATCTAAAAAAACCAAATATTTGAGAAATTGAGATTTTTCCAGAGTGACATATCAAGTCCTATCTACTGAGAAACAAAGAAGCAAATAACCATTAGTAACATTTAATGAAACTTGACTAACTACCGTAATACATTTTCAATGTAACATTGAAGAAATGTGTGCTCTTGGTTACAAATACAGGCATTCCAGAAATAGGCTTAAAGTTAAGATTGGAGGGGTGCCTGGGTCGCTCAGTTGGTTAAGCAACTGCCTTCAGCTCAGGTCATGATCCTGGAGTCCCAGAATCGAGTCCCACATAGAGTCCTGCACGGGGCTCCCTGCTTGGTGGGGGTCTGCTTCTCCCTCTGCCTCCCCATCTCATGCTCTTTCTCCCTCTCTCATCCTCTCACTTAATAAACAAACAAACAAACAAATAAATAAAATCTTTTTTTAAAAAATAAATTAAGATTAGAAAATGATATTAAAACACTCAAATGCATCTCAGTTTGAGGAGATGATATTCAAGTCTAATGGACTCTAGAATGAAATGAGCATTAGAAGGAAAACGTGAGAACAGATTTTTTAGGAGGAATTTCAGCGTAGACATTTCCTTTAGTAGAGACAGCTCTCCCTAATAAAAAGAGAAGTCATCAAACTACTTTGGATATTGTTATTTGTCTCATTACAGAGGGCGAACATTTTAAGCTCACATAAACATACCAATATCACCTAAACCTATTTAAGCTTTCCTTATTAATATGTGTTCTCTTTATTAAAATATGCCTGGCCTGTAAATACTATTTGCTCATCCTCTGTTGGATTTTAAATATTATGTCTTAGATGAAAAACAAATGTAAAACAGAGAAAACAGGATATCTCATAGATATAAAGAAGATTTGAGTTGCATTAACAAGTAGAGAGTTATTTTGCAGAATATGGGATATTTCTTGTTCCTGACTTGTAATGATTTTATCTACTTTAACATCTTCTGCTAAGGAACCTCAGTAAATGTTTGTAGGACTTATGCAACAGAACTTCTGGATGGATGAAGTCAGGAAAGAAATCTTGAGAAGGAGGTAACAGGATTTCTGTCTCATCAGCTGGAATGTCCCTAGGCCTCCAGAACTTTATCAGCTATAGATTGAGGAAATCTCAGCCTCTCCCCACTTTGTACAGGTCTCTGCCTGGCAACTTAGATATTTACCTGTCCCATCCATTTCTTAAGTCACTAGCCAAGGTGTTGCCTTAACTCACCTCAGGGACCTATTGCCTACGTATTGTGTTGGCCGTGCTCTAATGAAGCCACCCCAGGTAGAATCTCTGGACCACTGCTTCCCACCTACTAGGTCACTCCCCAGATGCTTCCACCAAAACTCCTTCTGGTGGAGGTACACTCTCTGAGCCCTTAGGTCCAAAACAGCCTCATGTTCTACTCGTATAGAGCCCCTTGGTCTTAGTCAGCTTGGGTTGCCATACTGAACATCACAGACTGGATGGCTTCTACAACATACATTTATTTATTACAGTTATGGTGGCTGGGAAGTCCAACGTCACTGTGCTGGCAAGGCAGGTTTCATCCTGAGGCCTTTTACATTGGCTGGTAGGTGCTGCCATCTTCCTGTATGTTCACATGACTTCTTCACATGTATAGGAGAGAGAGGAAACTGAACTCTCTGGTGTCTTGTCCTAAAAGAGCACTAATACCATCATGATAGCCCCACCCTTATGATCTCATCTAACCCTAATTCCCTCCCAAGGATCCTGTCTCCACATACCATCTGACTAGGAGTTCGGGCTTTCAACATATCAGTTGGTGGAGGCACACAAACACTCAGTCCCTGTCCCCATGTTTCTGCTTCCTCTCTTTAGGCCATTGATCTCACCTCCAGTGCCTCCCCATCATCTAGTTCTCAGTGTTCCTGTCTCAGTCTTCCTCATTGTGGTTCATTTGTGCTCGTCTCCTGTGTCACCTCCCTTAATGCCACCCTCATTGCCGCCTGTACCATCACAGCAGAGTGCTGCTGATTGATCTGTAGCAAAAGGAGTAGAGAATTAGGCCTAGGTCTTTGTTCAGCTCTTATCCATGGGGTCCATGGGGTCCACGGTGCTAAGGCTTTTTAAGTTTTCTTTTAGAAAACTTTTAGAACTTTTCTACTAAAGAGAACACAGACTGCCAAGGTAAGTGCATTGAAAGTGGTTCCCTAAAGAACCACCCCTGAACTCAGAAGCATAAGTTCATTAGGTCAGATTGTCTCTAAAATCATTCGTTGTTTGGATGTTAGTGCACAAACCTGCTTTAGATGTTGAAATATTTACATAGTTCTGAATCCCAGGTTTTCAAAATCTTTTTCAGAAAGCTTCTCAGACTCTAGAAATTAGTCAGTATGGATACTGAGGGTCCATGAGTTCATCCCCATCTTGCGCACAGAAGGGATAGGTGATACTCTTGTAACATGATGCTCAAGCGGCCATGAAGGGAGGGAACATTAGCCCCACCTACCTCCGTGGTGCTGTGAACTTTCAGAAGTTCACAACAGACTCTGTTGCCTGGTGAATTGGGGAATTCCTAGGCCCTGGGCCCTCAACCTAACCAGTACTGAAGGAGTCAGCTAATGTTCTTGGTTTTGTCACAGTAAGGATGCCAGCACAGACACTAGCCCAGTGGAGGAGTAACACAAGTGGGAAAGTTTATTAGAGAGAAAAGTATACTCTTGACATAAAAGAGTGGGTGAGTTGAAGAGGAAGAGAGAGCTGGGTGCCCTGGGGGCTGGGTTTCTTTTATGAACAGTTTTTTTGTTTGTTTGTTTGTTTGTTTGTTTAAGATTTTATTTATTTATTTGACAGAGATCACAAGTAGGCAGAGAGGGAGTGGGAAGCAGACTCCCCGCTGAGCAGAGAGCCTGATGCGGTGCTCAATCCCAGGACCCTGGGATCATGATCTGAGCCAAAGGCAGAGGGTTTAACCCCCTGAGCCACCCAGGTGCCCCATTATGAACAGTTTTTAACTAGGGGGCAAAATATTTTACTTGGGGTGGGAAGCAGGATTTCTCGCTTTTTCTTCCTAATTTGGTCAGGGGGTTTCTATCATGACACACACCATCTTGGGCTTTCTGGTTTGATCCGGCTTCTTGTGGAGTGCTGCCAGGACAGACCTTTGACTTTCCCAATAGCTGGCCATGACTTCCTCGTTACCGACCTTCTAGTTTCCTGTTGTAACCTAACTGCCTACTCTTACTGACTTGACGTCTATTGCCTGAAGTCAGCCATGGTGGTGGAAGTATTTACACCATGCAAATTGGCAAATGCTACACATCTGGGCTTCCCCACCCCGCCCCCAGAAGCCAGAGCACCAATACTTTTACCATGACCAATTTTGAGCTTTCAGTCATTTATTTATTTATTTATTTATTTGACAGACAGAGATCACAAGTAGGGAGAGAGGCAGGCAGAGAGAGGAGGAAGCAGGCTCCCTGCTGAGCAGGCTCGATCCCAGGACCCTGAGATCATGACCTGAGCAGAAGGCAGAGGCTTTAACCCACTGAGCCACCCAGGTGCCCCGAGCTTTCAGTCTTTTAACTGATACAGGAATTTGATAAAATTCCTAAGAACTTAACAATCAGCTCTCACAATCCACAGTCCCTGGGCTGTAGCATCCCAGTTCTGTTCTCCTCGAGAGGATAAGCATCAAAAGCCTGATGGATAACGCAGTTTTCTTGGGTGTTATTATTTAATAGGCAGATGTTTGGCTGTGTCTGAAGCTAGGGAATTTATGTTTAGGCTTGCAGCATAGAAACAGAACCAACAAAAATTAATGTGGCTGAAAATGTAGTCAGCACATTTCATATTATTCTTTAGCTTATAATTAACTGAATTTTCTTAATTGTTGGTAATTAAGTATAAACTTATGCCGCAGCCCATCTGTGAAAAAACAGACTAAAATTTACTTCTATAAAATACAAAATTTAATTTAACTCACTAATGGCCACTAAGAAAAGTCAAGTAGGAGTGATTACTTTTATGTAGTGCCAGTTTTTAAGAGATTCAATGAAGTATGAGGCCATGGGGTTTGGAAATCATGAGATCAGTCGGACCGGATGTGATGGAGAGCAGAATGATCAGGATGGCGGATGGGAAAGGCTAACGAGAGAAGTGAGTGGAAACAGAAGGGGTAGATTCCTTTTTTCCGAAATTTAGCAATATTAAAAATGAGACAGGATGGAAATTTGAAGGTGAAAGAGGATCAGAGGGTAGTTTTGAGGAGGGGTAAGAAAACTTGTTACATTCTATAGGCAGATTGGAAACAACCAGTCAAGAGAAAGTGCAGCCGAAGAATCCAGAAAGTTAGATGAAACAAGACTTGGAGTGAACGTTCTTGGCAAGAAAACCAAATATTTCTTCTTCAAGGCAAAAGGGGAGTGAAGGAAGGATGGATAGAGGTCTGGGAGGAAATGTGATTCAGAGAGTTTTGGAAGTAAAAATGGGTTTGCTATTAAGTTATTAATTGTCAGCATTTCTAATATGAGTAAAAGGAATCACAACATTAAGATTTTGAAGAAAACAGAATGGTTTGTTAGAAAAACTCAACTAGAAAGTGAAACAACATATCCATTCAAAAATACCATTTAATTGGTTAACATAAATTATATTCACCAAGTCATGGCATACACTAAGCACTCAGTAAAGGTTAGCTCATAATAGTAACTGTAAATACAGTGAAATGGAAACTATTTAGACTAAAGAATGTTATCAGTGCAGAACATCTATGGAGCTTATTCAGATCCTTAATAAATATTTCTCTTGACTGATTTCTAGAGAAAATGCATAATTTTTGAACTTTGCTCTCTTGATTGGTTCAAATGCCCTTTACAACAGAAAGAAAGCCAACGATGAAAGAACTGTATTTCTCATCATTTCCTAATCTAACAAATCCATTATACAATAGGTTTTTTTAATGTCATATTAAATTCTTCTTGAAAAAATACCTGTAGGCAAAGAAAGTGTTTTCTAAAAATTCAGTAAAACTGCCTAGGCTTAAAGTTCAGATTCTGAAACTTATGCCAATGAGCGCATTGTTATATGTCCTTTGTATGATATAATTATGAATTGGTAAAATGTTTTGTTTGTTATCAGTGCACTTTCTAAAGAAAAACTATGAATTTG
The DNA here is from genome assembly GCA_004024625.1 of Mellivora capensis. Taxonomy (NCBI): domain Eukaryota; kingdom Metazoa; phylum Chordata; class Mammalia; order Carnivora; family Mustelidae; genus Mellivora; species Mellivora capensis. The sequence continues at coordinate 36,782 of PISX010008573.1, forward strand.
TGCTTGAATATTAATTTTAGCCATGACTGAGGATTTTCTAAATTGTACTCATCATTTAGCAGATTATTATTTTGCACAAGACTTTGGAATTGGAGGTTGTTTATTGTGTCTCTTAAGTTCGAAATTGTATAGAATAGGTTGCTCAAGCATGATTCAGAAATTTAACCAGGCTATCTAAGTATATAAATCATCCTTTTTTTTTTTTTCCAACTGGCTAGGCAATACCCCTCAATAAATAGCAATCAGGGCACAGAGAATCAAGGGAATAATAAGTTTGGGTATCTCCAAATTGAGAGCTCGGATGTATTGATTATGGCTATATTGTTAGAAAGTGTTCATTCCCAGATCTGTCTTTTTTTTTTTGCGGAGATAAACATATGCCACCAGCAGATAGAAAACTGAAGAGAAGAATTGTGTGCATCTGATTCTAATTGTCTTATTTGGAGAAAAATAACATCATGTATAAAGAATAATACATTTCCTTTACTGAAAATATGCAATAGGAGCTATAAAAATCACAATACTCTTTACATGATACTGTGGTGACATGCAACTATTGATTTTAAACTTATGTATATCATACACAATGGAAAATATTGTTGGACGAGTTACTTGAAGCCAAGAGCAGTAAGGATGCCAGAACAGCAGCATTAGCATCCCAATGGGGAGTTGTTATAAATGCAAATTTCCAACCCCACCCAGACCTACTGAATCAGAAACTCTGGGGAGTGAAGCACCAGATCTGTTATTCAGTAAGCACTCTAGGTGATTTTAATGCATGCTAACATTTGAGAGCCACTGCACTGGACCAAGCATCCAAGGATAAATTGTTAAAATATGGCAGCAACCTGTTGATAATGAACGGTTTTGTCAAATGCATGATATAGATCCATTTTGCTGGCTTTCAGCTTTCTCACCCTGCTTTATGTGTCCTTATAGCCATAATAACTACCCGATGAATACCTCCTCTAGAATATACTTTAGAAGAGAGCAAGAACTCTGTCTTCTTCTCTGTTTACTGCCTGTTACCCCCAAACCCGAGACAGTGCCTGGAACATAGAAAGTAATTTAATACATAGTTTTTGGATGAATAAATTGCTGAGAGTTCAGTAATTTAAACATTAAAATATGATAATGGATAATATCAGCACCATTTAATTTTTAAGATAGATATAGTTATATAGGTAGATGCATTCACCTTTATTAACAATATGTAAATCTTAACATCATTCTGGAATGCAAGTTCATTTAGCAAATATAGTTTGATAATATACTTTGATATTTAACATCTGTGTAATGGGAAACCACCTTGTTCATAAATTTACCAATCACCTTCAAGACATGTGATGTGATTATTTTAATACGTGTGCTTTGGAATTAGTTTGTAAAATTTGAAATGTTATCAAACTTTTGGCTTGCAGGGTCTGTGTTAAAATGTGTGAGAGTGTCGCATTCCCTGTATTTTTATGATAAAAGATCCTCAAGAGAGAAAAACAGCTTTAAAAAAATGAGATATTCAATGAAGATGGAAAAAAGAAATTGAAATAATTGTGGTTAATAGCACTTCTATATGATATCCAAAATGTCATATTTACTAGTAACAGAATTGAACACTTTGGACTTGTGTCTGTTTTTTAGAACTAATTTCATAGTAGAGTTTGAGAATCTTCAAATCTATCACTATCAAGTGGTCTTGAAAAAAATGTATATCTCATGCTAATGTTACTCTGCTGATTTACCTGGTTAGTGTTCTAATCGGTGAAAATTGTTCACTAGATGATAGTCAAGTTTAGAAGAAAAGCTTGCAATTTTCAAAATGTATATTATGGTGGAAACAAGTATAACATACCAGAATGTAATATCCTCAAATTATTTTCCACCTCAGGGTGTAATCTCACTGTGAGTTGTTTAGCTCAGCACCCTGGTCAAGACCAAGTCTATTGTATCCTCTTAAGGAATGGTACCTACAGGGAATGGGGAATCCTTCCTCACCATATAATCTTGGGTTTCCATGCATCTGCGTGTCAAATGGATGGTAGTTTAATAGCACCCTCTTGAATCTGCATAATTAATATGTAACAATTTGCTACAAAGTGCCTAATTACAGTTAGGACACATAGTACCTCTTTAGCTTTTCTAACAAGTTTGTAGGCATGCTCATCATCACAAGATGAAAAACCAATTTATGTCAGTTGATGTTACAACTAATTTTTAAAAATTCCCCACTGAAAAACAGGATGCTTTATAATTATATTAGATTCTTAAAATGTATTTTTATAAATGTTAGAATATTAGAACTGTAATCCAGACTTTAATAAATACAAAAATTATGAAACTCTGGGTTCATTGTTAATATAATCAAATCCCCATTATATTTATTGTGGGTGGGGATGAGAAATAGGAGATTTGAAACAATTATCTAAAACAATAGAATAACATTTTCCCCTTGATATCTTCAAAAGAACCAAGAGAGCTACTATTCAGAAGCAGTTGCTTCTGTTTAGTATTAAAATAATTTGTTTTACTGAAATTAATGTCATTAGATTGACTTTTCTAGTGGTAAGCTGTGCTTAAGATAAATTGGTAAAGTACTAAATAAAAGCTGTGTCACTGGCTAACTTCTTTGAAGTCATAGCATTGTCATTTGTCATAGCTGTTTTGGTGGGAGAAGATAATTGCATTAGCAAAGATGTTGAATTTGGGAAATGCAGTGGAATATATCCAGCCTCTGAAGGCTCAGTACTCAATCCAAGAAAACTCTGAGGGAGAGGAGATAATCCAAGGAAAGATGATTGAGAGGGTAACCGTGGGCCAGAGGCAGAATGAATGAGTTACTAGTGTTGAAAAAGTTGAGAACAGAGAAGTAATTCCAAAAGAAATAAAATAGCAAAGAAATGCAAAGATTTTCAGAGAGGGTGTATTCAGGGATTCCGTCAGGATAGAGTTTCAAGAAGTAAATGGCTAGCAGTGTCAAATGCAATGGAGGGGCTGTTACATATCTTTAACTTACTACAAAAGGCTAACGCACCGACGTGTGACATTCTGCAGAGGTTGCTTCAGTCTCCAAACTTCCGAGTGGAACAGTGGTCCCAGCACAACCTCAAATTCCACATTATTTCGTGGGGAAAGATGAATCCCACACTGAAGACAGCAGCTACCTGTGGTTGACCTGGCCATTTACCAGTCAACGAACAGACTTTATAAAGTCCTATTAACAATATTATAAATTAGTTTCATCAGGGAACCTAGTGGTTTTCAAGAGATGTTAGATGGGCTAAAATATTTTAAAGGTACTCCTCCTTCATAGAGGGTAAGAATATAGAAAGTTTGGCAGTAGGCAGTATTGTGGGTTGAATCCATGAGTTGATTTCTAAAATTGCCCACTGTCTAGCTGTGAATTTCAAGGATTTGGCTTGCTAGTTAGTTAGTCTTAACAAAATCTTGACCAGAGCATATTGTCACTTTTTTCTTAAGTGAACCATTAAGCAAACTAATGTTTCTGGACTGCTGGAATTCCCTTGAATCTGCAGAATAATTTGTATGATTTTTTGTGTGTATCTACTTGCTAAAAATGTCTGTACAATAAATAGCTATGTGTGGGAGAGATTTTGATCTGAAATATTCTTTCATTTAACCTGAAAGCATGGTTATAGGGACCTCAAACATGAAAGCTGAGGTAATTATCTTCTGCAAAGAAACTAAGAGTTGTACATAACCAAAGGATTCTCGATTCTCAGCGGAGACCCAGGGAGCTGAGGACAGAATTGACCACTGGCATTTTCAGTGTGGAGGCTCTTGTTAATCTGTGCTGGGGAAGTTTCAGTGTTTGGGGGAAGCATCAATTTCCTTGCAATCACCTGGGGAGAAAATGAGTAGTCAAAAGTGCTGAGAACACCTGAACTGGAAAAAATCCCCTTTCCTGTGGCCCAGTGCATTCCCCTATTCTGATAAATATAAGTATGTCTGGATTTTCCTTCATCTTAAGGTTGAAGAGGGCAACACTGTTTAGAATCATAGATTTTAAAACAGTAAAATTGTTAGACTGTGTCTTAAAATGGCACAATTATTTGTTTTTCAGTTCAACATATATGGTACCTTTAAAAATGAGAATTCATTTTCTCTTGGTTAATGTGATCTCTGTCCAAATAAAAATGTCATCACTTTAACAAAGAATATAACATTTTAATTCCAATTACAAAAAAAATTTAAATATCATTTGACAAATGTCATTTTATATTGAATAACATTTGTTAAACCAACGTATTTTTTTATTCAAAGACAGAAAAAAGAGTGAATAATAGAGTCATTATTCTTCTAGAACAATGGAAGAAATGCTGTATTCACACGTCGAAAACATTGTTTCAAGAGAAAGACCTTTTGAAAACTAAAGAACTACTCAAGGTTCTCAGTGACTCAGATAATTTTTTATAATAGCATCTTTAGTCATATCCTCCACATGCATTCACAATGGAAAATTATAATACAATAGGTTTCCATGTCATGTATTAAGCTAATTACCAATCCAGGTGATAGTCACCTGCCTACTCTGAGAGTTAATGGGGTAAGTGTAATACGGAGAACTGTCATTTCATCTAAGGAGCTGGATGAGTAGGTACTCCCCAAAAACGTCTTTTAGAAATAGGGAGGTCAAAAAGATTATTAAGTGTAAGTCTCTAAGCCTTAATGGAAACTGTCCAAACTACCCTATTTTATCTACCATACCATGAGCAAGGGGATGACATCACAGTTGCTTAAAACAAATGCACCAATTCTTTGATCACAAACACAAATATTTATGAAATTAACATAAAGAAATTATATCCATAGTTTAATATCAAAATTTGTGCCTGGCCTTTTATCTGATCTTAGCTCCTGGTTGGTGCTTATTTTCGTGTTTGCTATTATACTGCTGTACCTTGAGAAAAGTACTTACTAGACAAACTAGTACACATTTTGCATTCAATGAGTATTATAAATGGAAAGAGGATATAATGAATACAATTCAAATATAAAAATGTATTTATATAGTTAAAGTGAATATTCTTTAATGGCCTACTCAAGAAGATATGTATTTTTCCTTTCTTAAATGAAAGTGACTTATCTTTTCTGTAAGTATGCAGGGCTTGAAGAGAAATATTTAAGTTTTTTACCCATTTTTTCACCAATACCTCAATTTTATTACAATAAAAAGTTGAAGACTTTGAATATAAAATTACATAATGGAGACTGAAACAAAATGTTTTCATATTTTCACCTAGAAATGCTTGATTAAAACACATTTTAATTCTCCTTTTCCCCAATAACACATTATGAAACAAATTGTTCACTTAATATGTAAACTCATATTTAAATAAAATATGACTGCTCGTTTTGAATAAAACAGTCCCTACAGAATTCTATTCATGGGTGAACACATCCAAATTGCAATCATGCCATTGTTGGGATTCTCAGGGTGCCGTGTATTTGTGCAATAGCGAGTGTATGTGCAACGCTGACTTTATGTCCAATCTCCAAAACAGAAATAGCAACAGAGCAGTTTTTTTGCTCACAGTGTTCAGTTTGATCGAACTGCTCTGTCTGGATGGTAGTTTTATTAAATCAATGTTGCAACACAGAAGTCTAATGAAGAATGGTGGTTCTGTATAAATTTTACCTCATGATTACTCTCCTAGGAGATTAAGACTTTAATTTGTGTTTCATGAACTTATTATTATTTTAGAATCATTTTGGCTAAAATTTGAAAATTCTTTGAGACAAATGAATCCCAGACTTCTTACTAAGCACAGAAAGCAATAAGATGAAAATTTATTACACTGAATTGGAGCTGCTGGGTATTGTCTGTTTATTTCTTTATTACTTGTGTATTTCTTTTTGGTGTTATTGGAATGGTACAATATTGCTTTTAGGTAATATCAACCATTAAATAATGAAAACATCTTCAATCACTTGACACAATACCTTTCATCTCAGTGATCATACCATCAGTTTTGCTTTTGTGAATATGGACTACTGTTTTTATATTCTTCACTAATTGCTTTTAAAACATTCATATCAATTTTTTTAATGAAATGAAATGAGATGAAGTTTTGTTGTTAGGCTATTAAATTTAAAAGCTAAACCTGAGTCAATTATTTTTACATTTTTCTATGGTTTTCTGAATGGAAATTACCAAAGTGAAAGTCACTATTTGTATTCTACCCAAAGTGATATGTGTATCTGTGTATTGGCCATAATACAAGACATTACCATGTTTGATATGGTCTTTACTGCAACATATAAAAAGTGTTAAGATTCTAAGTTGGCAAAAAAGAGAAAGGAAATCAGATTTATTCAGTCCATTTGCTCAGTCATTTTGGGAAAATGTGCTTAACAGCTAATTCTGACTCAAGGAGTTATATTATTTTAGTAATTTCAACGATTATTTTAATTTGTTTATTTTTGCTTTTTCTTCTCCGACGTCTCTCTCCTTTTCCTTGGTCTTCGTCTTTTCTTCTTTTTTCCTGCTACCTCTCTCTCTCTCTCTGGCTAAATTATTGTGTATTTTGACAAAATCATAAATGTCACCAAATCAGAAGAAGTTAAGTAGGTGAGTTGAGGAAGAATCCAAATGATTCTGGCCAATACTATCTTATTTATAAAGAGAAAAGGTAAAAAGTAAATTTAAACTTGTTATCAAAGAAATGTATTTTGAGAAGAGAGAGGATTTGAGTGAAGAGATGGCTCCATCTTTGTTACTATCTCTTTTTTTCTTAAAGATTTTATTTATCTGACAGAGAGAGAGGGATCACAAGTAGGCAGAGAAGCAGGCAGAGGGAGAGGGGGAAGCAGGCTCCCTGCTGAGCAGAGAGCCCCATGCGGGGCTCGAACCCATGACTCTGAGACCATGGCTCGAGCTGAAGGCAGAGGCTTAACCCAGTGAGCCACCCCTGTGCCCCTGTTACTTTCTTTATATTAAAATTACTTCCCTCATATCTTCCACATCCTAGTATTACACCATTATCTGTTTATATATATATATATATATATATATATATATATATATATATATATATAACTATATAACTCTCTGTAACATTAAACCATTTTTCTCCCATATCTCCTGTTTATATCTTGGCAAGTTGCTCTCACATGTTGTGAGATATTTTTTTTTTTGGAATGCATTATATCAAATAAAGAAGAAGGTACAGATTTGTGACATTGTGCTTGTATGTCTATTTCCCTTCTACTCTCTCTCAACCTCACTGTCATTGGCAGCAAGAGAAAGAATGACCTGCCTCGGAATTAGGGGCAGATACTTGAAGGATGCGGGTAATGCTCAAGCACTAAGAGAGCTTCAAAACCCCCAAACACCTCAATTTTATCATGTTTATTCAGATACTCATTAAGCAAGATGAGGTCTTATGCACATAGGTGCATTGTCTTTTTTCTAGATCATTATTATTATTTTATAGCACAGAAAATAGTAGGTGGATAAGGCACATGATAATACTATAGAAATATTAAAGGTTTTTAATTTATTGATCCCATTAATGGTTACCAAAGACTGATCTCATCAAATTTAGCATTACAATTAACAATATACCTTGCAAAATATTAAACAAATTGTCTTGTTAATTGTAACATATAAGAAAGTACCCTAATATCACCACTGAAACTATAGCTCTTTAATTATAAAGCTCTACTAGAATCTGGTTCATTTAACTTTAATTCTTATTGACTTTGATCCAGTAGACTAAGCTACTGGACCTATAATTAAACATACAAATGTTAGATAAACCTGAGAAATATGCTGGGTTGGTACCGAATGAGTGTGCAGTGGAAGAGAGATTTGTTTGATAATAGTAGTTGGATTTAGTTTAGGCATAGTGTTTTATTCTAATATGAGCATTTACTCTTAGCCCACCTACTAGTCTCTCCTTGGGTTTTGCTCCTTAAGCCATCAAGGAAGAGTTTCTTTAGTAGTTGGGGAAAGAGAACACTGTAATGTAATCAGCATAAAACTCCCCCTTGTTATATTAACAATGGATACATTCTATGATAAGTCAACCAATTTCTCTATGACTCAGCACCCATCTAGGAAATTGAGGATTCGGTCTAAGTTAGTAGTTTCAATGATTATTATTGCTTAACAATGGCTGTTTTGGGGACACCTGGGTGGCTTAGTTGGTTAAGTGTTAAACTCTTGATTTCTGCTCAGGTCATGATTTTAGGATCCTGAGGTTGATCTCCATGTGGGGCTCCACTCTCCCTGTCCCTTGGGCTTCTCTCTCTCCCTCTCCCCCTCCACCCACTTGAACTCGCTCTAAAATAAGAAAAATGAATCTTAAAAAAAAAAAAAAAGTTCTGTGTGTGTGTCTGAGTGTGTGTGTTTTAAGAACTGGTATGTGTATCCCAGCTTTCCAAATTATCTTTTGCTTTGTTTCATATTTTAGGCGTCTTATATGTCTTCTTAATTTGAATATGAATTTGTGTCCCTGGGGGTAATGCTAGGTGTATTTTTAAACTTATTTTCAGTACAAATCACAAATACCTGATTTTGTGACCTATGTGAAGTAAAATAACATAGTATTGAATTTAATTTTGAAATCTTTTTTTTTCATTTTTATGACTAAAAATACAATAAAAGCTCTTCACGGAATTTAATGCATGATTTAGTGTGAATATTTTATATTTGAGCCACAGGTATACTCATTTCTTTTCATTTGTCTATGTTGAAAAACGATGGCAGAAAATATTTTTGGTTTTGTCTAAAAGAAAGAACAGGAATAAGTTCTTAAGACTGCATGATCCTTGCCTTGTTTTAGGCAGCAACTATATTTCTTTCCCTTTGTCAAATGTTGAACTCATTATCAGTTCTTAGCCTGATTGCTAATATGTAAGTGTGTCAGACATATACATTTGTATACATATGGACACACACACACACACACACACACACACACCCTAACACCCAGGTACAATCTACCCCAGTATGTCTTGCTATACTGTGCTTCTGGGAAGTTCCAGGCACCCCAGAAAATAGGAATTTCCAGCAATAAGTAGTCTGTAAGGAGAGAGAAATTCCTTTCTTTTCTAACCAACCTATCATTCGTGAGGAATAGCTATTTCCTTTTGAGTTCCAAACTACATTTCACTCTTTGATAAAATACATAAAGACCTTTATACGATTTGGAAATCTTACCATAACAGAAGAGATTTTTGGCAATTTATATGTTACAGTGAAATTCTAGGACAGCAAAGCAATGTAAAGGTAGAGTTCATTATAATGAGATTTTAGTTGGGCTAAATTGTTTAGCAATGAATAAATGCAATGAATAAATAGTTCCTACTTGCCAAAAGATCAACATATTTCTTGGTATTCTAAAACTACAATATTATAGTTTTATTACAAAAAAAACCAAAGTCAGTGAAAATACAATGCACAATTGAAATGTTAAAGTGTTATTTCCTAAAAACTAAGCTCTCTTTAATAAAATCTATTTCTCATTTCACATTATTATTTAGCAGATTTAAATTTCATAAATGCTAAGTCCATTTTAAAATTTAAAATACATATTACCTCTGGTTAGATTTTTTTTTAAGATTTAATTGATTCATTTAACAGAGAGAGAGATCACAAGTAGGCAGAGAGAGAGGGGGAAGCAGGCTCCCTGCTGAGCAGAGAGTCTGATGTGGGCCTCGATCCAGGACCCTGAGAGCGTGACCTGAGCTGCAGGCAGAGGCTTAACCCACTGAACCACCCAGTCGCCCCCTCTGCTTAGATTTTTTTTCAACTCTGTCAGTGCATGTAACTTACTGAATATATATTTAAAGATAAATAAAAGTCACTCAAGTCATTATATCCAAAAGGGATGAAATGTAAGATCCTTTTTAGTTTAGATTTTTCCTATTGAAATCTTTTGCAATTATCTGATTATTTCCCCTATGTAACTACTTGAAGAAGGTATGTGTGTATTATTTTGGTATTGATTTATCTAAATGCCTTCCATCGATCACTTTGAGATCAAAATATTGATTCAGATACATGGTAAGAATACAAAAGAGTAAATGGGGTTCTTGGATAGCTCAGTCTGTTAAGCATCTGACACTTGGTTTCCACTCAGGTCATGGTCACAGGGTCCTGAGATCAAGCCCCAGGTCAGGCTCCCTGCTCAGCAGGGAGTCTGCCTGAAGAGTCTCTCCCTCTGCCCCTCTCTCCATTTGTGTGCATGTGTAAACTCTATCTCCCTAAAAATAAATAAATCTTTAATTTTTTAAAGATTTTATTTATTTATTTGACAGGGAGAGATACAGCGGGAGTGGGAACACAAGCAGGGAGAGTGGGAGAGGGAGAAGCAGGCTTCCCGCTGAGCAAGGAGCCTGATGTGGGGCTTCATCCCAGGACTCTAGGATCATGGCCTGAGTTGAAGGCAGAGGCTTAATGACTGAGCCACCCAGGTGCCCCTAAATCTTTAAAAAAAAGAATACAAAAGAATAAGAAGAACAAGTAAGAAAACAAGAGAGGGAGGAATGAAAGAAAAAAGGGAATATTTTAAAGCAGCTTCTTCCTTAGCTGTCATCCTGAAAAATTAATAATAATAATTGTCCAATGTGCTGCATCTATTTTCACATCCATCTCTACATGCTAAATTTTCAATGTGGGAGAAAGTGATGTTTCTGAAAAATTTTAGTATGTTATCGTATTGTAAAACGGTTTACTAGCCAAATTAGTTGAGTGAATCGTGAAATACAATAGGCCATGTAACATGCAGAAACTTTAAAATGAAAACACAGAATCCTTGTAACTCGCATAGGTATCTTTGTCGATAATAAATCAAATTCAGCTTATGTTGTGAACAAAATCATAATTGACATCATTTGACCAGCAAGTTTATTAATTTATCACACATCTTTCATCTCAAAAAAGTAAAGTAGTGTTTTTTGGAGTTCTTCCTATTTCAAAATCAGGTCATAGCCCTTGTTGGCAAGAAAGACGCCACAGCCCTGTGTAATTATGCGATGGGTTTCCTCCCCCTCTGTGAATCACTCATGGCCAGAGTTCCCATTTTCTTGGAAGACGCAGATTCTTAACGCTTGCCTTTAGGCTTTGTAAGAAAGGCCATTCAACCCAACACACAGTTTTGTCTTCTGTCCTTGATCTCCAACTAATTAGAAGTTCTGCTCAGTTAATAAGATGACGTGGTGGAAAATTGCTAAAATGACTTACAGTGAATCGTTAATGCCCTCAGATCAGCTGTCCTATGTGGGATGCTCTTGTTAAGGTTATGCTGACGTCAGTCTCCTATTTTTTTTTGAAGTGCTTACCCTATTTTCATCATAATATTTAAAACACATGAGACAAGACAGATATTTTTACATCAGAATTATCTCCCCCAGTGTGCTTAATCGTGTACAACTTACTGTGTCTGTCATTTCTTCCCAGACTTCTTTTAGACCATAGAGGCAAGAATGGGGACATTTCCCGTATGTCTGTGGTCAGATAACCTTTCTAATGAATATCAAAGGAATGATAAACTTTTTTTTTTCTTATTCTAAGGTGAACTTGATGATAAATTCAGCAGCCTATCTGCTTTCAATGCTTTCTGATAGCACTAGATAAACTCTTTTTTTTGTTCTTGCTTTGGTCAATCATTCGTCTTGTTTCCCTTTGTTTTTGACCCATCTTACAGTGTCAGTACAAATCCAGGGACACTGAATAAATGAGGGATCCAGGCATGAGCTAAAAAACATAAAACCTATTTTTAATATTCTTTGTTTCTGCTACAGCTCAGATGAGACAAAAATAGAATGGATTTGAAAAAATAAACATGCCTCAAAGGAGACACAGACAGAGAAATCTATGGAGATATAACTTGGAAGTGAGGAATATACAAATGCCACTCTTTTCACTCTTACCCTGATGGAGTAATTTTACCTATGTTGGCCCTTTAGGGGGAATAAAACTCTTTGTATAAGACCGTTTTCATACAATAGTAACAGAGTCTGTCTCTCCTTCTCTCAGTCTGTGATCAAGTAAGTTCAGGAAGGCTTCCAATGGAGGGGATATTTCATTACTGGAAAGCTTCTCAGAGTCTTCAGCCATAGGAATACAAATTATAAAGTTTGCAAACAGATAAATCGTTCCACATTTCTAAGCTTTTTAGACCACTGATTAATTTTTACCCGTGCTCACTTTAGCTTATACTGTTTTGGTTTCTTAGAAAATACTGATCAATTCTTACTTTTCTGTAGTTTTTTAATTCCCAACATGATTTAAATTTCTATCCCAGAGACGTGTACAAGAAATTTGCAAAGGTACTGCGAGCAGGGGCTATGTCTCATACAACTTGGTGTGTTCGTAATATTGTATAAAGTACACTTCACCAGAGAAAGTTTTATATTCTGGGTATTATACAACATGCTGGGGATTAAGAAGTTACCTTTTCTGAATTTAAATGACTGGTCTAGTAAACATGGCAGAAATACAAACACATAACTGTCACTTAAGAAATTCGTGGTGTAACACAGGTACAAATAAAATCCCGGGTATCGATGCAATCAAGTTCTGCGTCTTCCGCAATGACACAGGGTAAACGACAGAAGCAGGACATGGAGAGAACCAACACCTTGATCTAAAAGAACTATTTTATGAAATATGGGTAAGGAATGAGATAAAGTCATAATAATTGAAATATTTGATTGAAATTTTTATATTGATGTATGTTGACGTTTATGCTCCATGAGTGGTTCTCATTTATTTTTTAGAAAATAAAACAATAAACAAAACATAGACCTCATTTGAAAAATAATGTATTGCCTTGTTTATCATCTGAAGAAACAAGTCTAAATTTAAACTCCCTAAATTTGGTGTAGTGTAATACATGTCATAGAAATGATCTATTGGGTTTATCCAAGCTTTTCTATTTTGATTTCAAAACAAATGCTGTCTTTGATGGTTAAAAATATTTTTACTTTAATGGCTTTTTTCAGACACTGCAGATATTGATCTGCCACCAAAGGAAAATTTCTCTACATAAAGTTTTTTTCCCCCCATCTCTTTGGTTTTATTTACTTCATTTATGTGTTTTTGTAACAGAGCCAAGAAACTACCGCTTTGTCAGCACCAATAACATTTGTGCTGCTGACAACTCCATAAAATCCCTTTTCCTTACAGTAATGGTTATAGTCATCTGATCACAGAAAACATATGAACATAATCTGAAGATGCATTAAATGAACATGATCTAAAAGCAAAATACTGATTTGGAAGTTGATCTCAAGTTATTCCCACTTCCTATGTTTACCATCCCAAGTGTTTTCCCAACATCCATCTTGGTTTTTCAGCAGTTGAGATAGTGAAGAGAAGATGTCTACAAATGTGGAAGAGCAGAAGCCTAGTCCTATTACAAGAAATTTTAGCCACACCTCTGTGCCTTCAGAGGTGACTTGTGTGTCCTGGAATGTAGGAAATTACTTGGGTTTCAGAAACGCTTTCATTTTGTGACTTTATTATATTTAAGTCAAATTGGACAAGTCTGCATAAGAATTGAAGTTATGGAGTGAATTAATTATTGAAAATTAAGAGCCTGAAAATTCTGTTAGATTAAGAAAACTAAACATAACAAAAAAAATGAAGCAAGCCATGCTTTCCAACTATTTGGGTTGTCATGACCTCTTAACGGAGTGTATTTTATTAAACATTCTCCTTTCATGTGATGTTTTCCTTCACTTACAATAATTTTTTAAGGTTCATCAATGCTGTAGCAATATATCTATATCCCATTTATTTATATTGCTCAATGGTACTCCATTTATGGATATCCCACATTTTAATTATTCACTCATCAAGTGATGGGCATTTGGATTGTTTCCATGATTTGGGCAACTATGAGTAAGGCCACTATCAACATCCATGTACAAATTTTTGTGTGAATATAGGTTTTGATTTTTCTTGGGTATATCCCTAAGAGTGGAACTGCTTAGTCATGCAGAAATTTGGCAAATTTCTTTTGTTAGTGATTTCTAATTTCATTCCACTGTAGTCTTAGAACATACTTTTTATGATTTTAAATATTTTCATTCTTTTAAACTTATTTTATGACTCCTTATTTGGTCTATCCTGGAGAATGTATGTAAGTTTCTAACAGAGCAAGGAAATATACATATGTATACTAATCCGCATAAATACCTTTCTATCGATATTTCTATATGTGACCATCTATATCTGTGTTGAGCTAAAATTGAGTTCCTACTGATATCTCCTATCTCATCCATCATGACATGGACCTTTCTAGCCTCCTAGCTTTGCATATCTGTAAACTTCCCCAAGAATTAGAAACCTGTCTCCTGCCGTCCACCATCTATCACTTCGTTGTTTATTTCCAGTGTCCGTGTAGCATGGTTTCAGAATTAACTTGTGCTCTGGTGGGAAACAGCCTCATCAGTTAGATTCAGTGCATGTGCTTAGTTATTTCTGTTGTTATTTTTAAGGTCTTCACTCATTTCCAAAGTGACTTAATTCAACACCTATTCCCTCACCCATCTCAGAAGGGTTATTCCACACATTTGTAATTCAATTAGGTTATTCAGTCACATTTTAGAAGTCCAATGCACTATCCATTGCGCCACAGAGCCTATTCGGTCCCATTTTAAATCCCATCTTGGATAGACATACTTTTGACTAAAAGTCATTTGGCTACTATAGGTTTTTATAAAAAGTGAGTCTACTTGAAGAAGGCAAATGCTGAGATTTTGTTGATTTGACCTCATATTTATAAAAACGAGTGATTCTGACTGTTTCATATACCTAAATAACAGTCATCTTTAATGAACTTTATACTTGGTGGTAAGCATAATCATAAACGTTCTCTTCAGGCCAAGCGCTTCTTCTCACAGGTGTATAAACTGAGATACATAAGGGAAATTATTAGTATCACAGACCAGCATTCAGGCTCCTCTAGGAAGGGTATTCTTTGGACCATTCTTCCCTATTCTTTCAGGTACAATGATCACAAACATAACTCTGATATTTTCTAATTATATTCTTTTCAGAATTTTCTAAGATACTGGCTGTTAATATAAGGAGGGAAATAACTTTGAGATAAACAAGTGCTTAACTCCCTGATAGGTTTTGATAGCATCTTAGACTTCGGAATTAAGGTGAATTAGTGCAAGGAGAATGTTGGTTCCTGTGTTAGGCATTTGTTCAGGCGATACTCTGACTCTCACGGATGGTAAGAATCCTTCTCCCAAGGAAAGTTCCAATCTCGCCTGTTTTCACAATGCGAAGGACCTCTAAATAATCCTCCATTCCAGCATTTATTTCGTTCCGATTTCTGTTTAAGTGTGAAGTGTAATAAAACCAAATCTCTGTAATCGAAGTGCCCACCATTCATGCTGTAGTTTCACCTGGGCCTCATTTCATTAATCTTCTGCATGATCATGACGTATGCAGCATTGCTCAATATATGTCTCCGTTGGAAATTATGAAAGCAGCATCACTCTAGAGCCACGGGCAGTGCTTACGTTATGTTACTGGCTATCACCTCTTCCCAGGAAAGGAGAAGACAAAAGTGAATTTTTGTGGAGCTCTTACAGGTCCAAACAGCAAAATAGGATGAATGTAAGCAGTAGAAAAGGGATCAACTGTTGTATATGTTCACCTGACAGGTATCATCTGCATTTCTGGGTTTTTGGCTCTTTTATAGTCAGGTATTTGTCTCTCTCTTCTTGTCTTTCTCTCTCTCTGTGTGTGTGTGTGTGTGTGTGTGTGTGCGCGCGCGCGCGCGCGTGCGCTCCGTGTGCATACTCTCCTGCCATCTGCAACAAAAGATAATTACGTATTCAATGAGATTACTGAATCGTGGTAACACACCAGGCATTATTGAAAGCTCCATAGATCCTATACTAGTCTTTATTTAATTACTATAATTCTTCTTTGGTTTCTTTCTCCTTCACTCCTCTATTCAAATAAGCAATGATTGTTTTCATTGCTTTATGACTTTTTGGACTGGCTGCTGCTTGTCAATTCCCTTAGTCAGCACCATTTTATACCTTCATCTCTGACCTTGGTTTTCATGTCTCAGTGACCTCTAAACTGTGTTCTCCAGAGAAGGTTTCCTGTCTGGAGCCTCTGCAGTCTTCATTTATTTATGCAACTAACATTCACTTAAGGCATTTGACATCAACTTGGGAAGGAGTACAAATATTTGCTGACTCTCGCTCCTGCTGTAATTGCAAGGGGTCATGTGGAGTACTCGGTGACGTAAGCAAGCTCACGGCCCCAAAGGCCCCTTATATTTTTTTCCATTAAATCTCTGCTCAAGTGATTCTTACTAAACAGGAAAGGCCCCTATTTCCCCCTACTTAGCTTGTTAAAATCCAGCATCTCCACCCGTTCAGGTTTAGCATCCATGCCCTCTATTCCGTGGAATCTTCAGGAACAATCCAAACCAGAACTCTGATTCTTCAACTTCAATATTATTTAGTTTTGGCACTCCTACATTTCACCTATCACAGTTCTCTAAAATTTAGTACAATAACAATATGCTAGATACTTCCGATATATTTTCTCATTTTTGCAGCTTCAGCCCACCAAATTTGTGACCCAGGAGGCTTAAGTCTTGTGTCCTGGCTCTGGTATTTTCTGGTTGAGTAGCTTTGGGCAAGCTTGTTATCCAGGACTCGTGTCTCATGTTAGAATTATGATGTTATTCTGAGGATAAAATAAGATTATGCATGTGATCATATAAAAGGCTCTCAAAATTTGGATTGTTATTATTAATATTATTACTACTTTGCAGAACACTAAATTGATGCACAAAAGGTGCAGGAAGCTGAACAAGATCACCCTGGTAGTAAACAGCTGAGCTCCGGTCTCTGATCCCAAAGCTCTGCTTCTGAGTATTACGGTCTGCTGCCTCTCGCACATACTGTTTTCTTGTGACTTAAGAGTTATCTTTTGTATTCTAAGAGTTGGGCAGACACCAGCTGAGCCTTTCATAGGAATAACACTGTGTGTGACCAGTAGACTTTGTTTTCAGTAATGTTCCACACCCCCCCAATGACATCGAAATCTATCTGAATTTGGAACCGTTCTTAAGCTTTGAACGGGTCAAGTGTGGTTGTCAGCAGCACAACCTGGAAGCAGATGTGGCTCTGAGTCACCAAAGGTTGGAGAACCAGGAAGGATGAAAAGCATCAAAGAAAAATTGCACTGGGCAGAGTTAAACAGCAAAGAAGGGCGTTGTTCCAGATCATTACAATAGGGGAAAGAGACAGACTCTTCTCTGGTACAGAAACAGAAGGATTTTTAAGCACTGGCCTGAGCTAGAAAAAAAATACTCAGGGTTTTAGAGGGGAAGTTGTGGGTGTGATTAGATCTGTGTTTGCTGACTGGTGCTTGTGAAGTTAGACTCCTACCCTCCCATGGAGACTGAAGATAGGGGCCCTGCCTTTCTTAAAGACCACCTTTCAGATGGGTGGGTGGCCCCTGTGTTCTTGAGAAAGATTCCTGGTTGTACAACTGTCAAGAGGCTGAGAGAAAATCTATGAAGAGATTGAGAAAGAAATTGCACTTGAAAGTTTTCTAAACAAATGCTGTATGACAAAGGAGGTCAGGGGTCAATAGTCAGAAATCCGTCTGAAGTGAAGTCAAGCTGAGGGGAGTGTTAAGGTCATTTTGGTCGGAAGTCAACCCTAGTCCAAAACACCTCCTTAAAGCAGCGCGTTCGATTTGCTTCAGAATCAACTGGGGGACTTGTTGAAACACACGTGGCTGGACCTTCATTCCACAAAGATTCTCATTCCAAATTTGCCCTCAGATGGTTCTGGACCTGCTGTTCCCTGCACTGTGTTTTGAGAACTACAGCTCTGGAAGGTTGTGGGTCATGAGAGGTGGTACAAAGCATACATTCGCTGTGGGGATCTCAGAGATTCCACTTAGACTGGTAGGGCTCACACAGTTAATCACAGATACATTTTCATTGGGGGGCTAAGTTTTGTCGGGCAGTACTTTTGTAGGCTAATGGTGCTCATCAGGATTCATCTGCTGATAAGTTCTTTATGTATTTTGGGTACTAACCCTTTATCAGATTTGTCATTTGCAAATATCTTCTCCCATTCTGAAGGTAGCTTTGTTAATTGTTTCCTTCACTGTACAGAAGCTTTTTATCTTGATGAAGTAGTTCATTTGAGCTTCTGTTTTCCTTGCCTCAAGACACCCGTCTAGTAAGAAGCTACTATGGCCAATGTTGAAAATGTTGCTGGATCATAGGGTAGTTCTATTTTTAACTTTTTAAAAAACCTACATACTGTTTTCCGGAGTGGCTGCACCAGTTTGCACTCCCATCAACAGTGTAAGAGGGCTCCCCTTTCTCTGCATCCTCACCAACATCTGTTATTTCCTCTGCTGTTAATTTTATCCATTCTGACACGTAGGAGGTGATATCTCATTGTAGTTTTGATTTGTATTTCCCTGATGATGACTGATGTTGAACATCTTTTCATGTCTGTTAGCCATCTGTATATCTTCTTGGGAAAAATTCATGTCTTCTATTTCTTAACTGGATTATTTGGCTTCTGGGTGTTGAGTTTGATAAGAAGGGAAACATGCATCCTGATATTGATGGCAGTATTATCAACATTAGCCAAATTAGGGAAAGAGCCCAAATGTCCATCCACTGATGAATGGATAAAGAATTGAGAGATATAAATGTAGAGATAGATACAGACAGATATAGATACAGATATAGATATAGATAGAATGGAATATTACTCAGCCATCAAAAAGGAAACCTTGTCATTTGTAATGATGTGGATGGAACTAGAGGGCATTATGGGAAGGAAAATAAGTCAGTCAGAGAAGACAAATACTATATTATTTCATTCAGGTAGAATTTAATAAATGTAACAGGTGAACATGGGGGGAGAAATGACAGAGACAAACCATAAAACAGATTCTTAACAATAGCTAACAGAGGGTTCTGGAGAGGAAGTGGGCAGGGGGATGGGTTAAATAGGTGATGGGTATTAAGGAGGAGTGTTGTATATAAGTGATGAGTCACTAAATTCTACTCCTGAAAGAATATTATACTATATTACACTATATATTACAATATTACACTGTATATTACACTATATATTAACCAACTGGAATTTAAATAAAAACTTGAAATGAACAAACAAAAATGGGTTAACCTGCTAAGTTTATAGTTTAATATTAATTTAAGCTGAGGCCATTGAAATGTATGCCAAATTTTGTTTCTTAGTTGGCCACTAATGAGCTCAATACTTTTGTTCCTACAATAATTAGATAAGGAAGCAAATTTGTTTTGTTTGAGATGTAAACATATAAATTTGTTAACTTTTTTCAAAGACTTATTTATTTCAGAGGGAGAGCACGAGCAGGAGGGGCAGAGGAGCATGAGAGAGAGAATCTCAAGTAGACTCCATGCAGAGCACAGAGCCTGATGTGGGGCTTGACCGCACAACCATGAGATCATGACCGTAGTCAAAACCAAGAGTCAGGTTTAACTGATTGCCACCCAGGTGTCCCAAAAATTTGTTAATTTTCTTTGTGATTTGTGTCCAGGCTGTACTATTTGTCCCCAACTTAAATAGGTTAAACTGCAGTATCATCTACCAAGTACATTTAGTCAATAGAAATTACATAGAAAATTATCATAGATGATTTGAAATTAATCACGTAGTCATTTCCAATGACTCCAAAGAGTTTTGGCTTATGATAAAATAGAAATGGAGAGTATTACAGAATTTAATTTTGCCTCTGCTTATGCTAGGCACTTTTCTCATTGATAGAAGAAGAGGTAATTTCTCATCGAGATAATGAGTTCAGTATGTCTCTCACTCCCTATTTTGCTTCTTGTATTACATATGTTTTCAATAGCAAACAGACCTCATGATACACAGCATGCATAGATCAGTTTGGTTCTCCATCTGCCCCCCTTCTTTCCGATGTTATTCTCATTCCTTTTGTTCTCATGAGATCTCTTCATTATCTTATAATTAAAACCCTGGATATCACCCATACGTGTCCTTTCCCCCACTCTTCTTCACTCATATCATAGTATTTTCATTCTCAACCAAATATTGTCATTATGTTGAACACATTTAGGTGTTTCTTTTTGAAGTATGTCTCCTAGATTTCTGTTAAAATTTGGTAATATTTGAGAACACGCTTTTTATTTGGCTCCTGCTTCCAGCTTCACAGTCAATGCCATGGGGAAGAAACATTTATCCAGACATATTGGCAGAGCTCTTAATATCATTTCAGTCTGCATAGCAATACTTTCATGATTCTGCATGAGATAATATCTGTTAACCAAAAAAGACCATTTTTTCATTTTATAAAAAAGTAAAAATAAATTTTTTCCCTGCCAATACTGGTCAGAATGTTTTTAACCATACAAAAAATCTAATCTAATAAGTTTAGATAATGGGTTTCTGAACAAATTAGGCAGTATTTTATAAATGAGTATTCCTCATTAATAGCTTTAAGATACTTAGGGAAATAAAATTGTTTTAAAAATTAAATTTCAGTGGTGGTTAGATATTCATAAACATATGCATTGTTTTCTTAGCAAACAGCTTTATGAGAAACTATCAACTTTAATGTCTGTACTTTTGGGACCAAGTGAACACAGTTATTTTGAAAGGTGACATTTGTGACACTGATGGAAATTAGGAGAAATAACAGTATGTGTCTATTCTTTAAAAAAAAGAGATACCATTTTCCTACTTACATTAACTCAATTTTATCCTCCTCCAGAAAAAAATAAATTACTGAAACAAAACACTCAGTCTTCTACATTATGTAGAAGCTGCTTCAGATTTATTGCAAATTTTAAATTACATTTGTTTAAGTGAATTTACATATGATATTGTTCATTACTAATATAATTCTAATATTAACTCAACAGGTGTTCTGACAGTTCTTTTTCATCCATTTTTGTTTGTGTCCTCATTATCTAAATAATTATTTTTGATGTGATTTATCATGTCTTCTATATAGAGAGTAAGGCATGGCTAACAGATTTTTTTTTTTAATTTGGTCAAACTGAGTAAAACTAAGGGACTAGGTATTATGCCACAGAAAAGTATAAAAATGAGATAGACTCATATTATGCAAATATAATCATTAACCTAACAACTATAGGAAAAGAACTTTAGTAATTGTTTTATTTAAATGATGAATATGGGGGCGCCTGGGTGGCTCAGTGGGTTATGCCTCTGCCTTCAGCTCAGGTCATGATCTTGGGGTCCTGGGATCGAGTCCTACATCAGACTCTTTGCTCAGTGGGGAACCTGCTTTTCCTCTCTCTCTGCCTACTTGTGATCTCTCTCTCTCTCTCTGTCAAATAAATAAATAAATAAATAAAAAGAATCTTTAAAAAATAATAAATGATGAAAATGAAAAGTCCATATTAGAATGCATTCCATGTGGACAAGATAATTATTTTGTTTTTAGTACCCAGTAGACAAGTAAAGGATTTAAATTTAAATCATAGTGAATTCTGCCCTTCTAACCTAAACTTATAGCTTAGATTCTTATAAAATAAACTGCTTCATTTTCATCTTTTATTTCTTCCTTGGTTTGAAAGTTAAGGAAAGTATCTTCCTCTTATAATTCATCATTGGTTTTTAGGGCTTGATAGAAATGTTTATTACCACCAGATACTTGGAGACCCGAGGGTGAGGGGACCAGTGAGAGGTTGGAATAAAACTTGGTCTTTAGGTTTTGTTTTGTTTTGTTTTTCATATGAATAACAGATTTTCCCAGTATTTCCCCCCATTTATTGAGTAGCTATATTCCTTTGTTCTGAATCGCAACTCAGTCATGTATCAGTATTCCACACGTCTGTGTTCCAGCTTGTGCCCTCCATGATCATTTCTTCTGGTCCCTTGATCTATCATGCCATCAGTACCACAATCTCCATTATTAGACGTCTTCATATCAGAAAGGGAAAAACCCTTCCCTTGTTCTTCTTTAGCATCTACCACAATTTTAGATTTGCAGAGTTGCACAAGATACCACGTAGGTTTTAGGTTGAAATTACATTTATAAATGAGTGTGAGGAGAATCAATGCAAATCATTATATTGCTCATGTATATCATTTCCTTGGGACTTTAATGTCTTTCCAAAAAGTTAGATATTTTCTCCATCATGGTCTTAATTCCTTTTCTTAGATTTATTCCTTTTTTTAATATTTTCAGTGCCATTCTGAAACATATCTTTTACTCTCATATTTTCTCCATCTTGTTGCTGGTGAATTGGAAAGCTGTTGATTACCGTGTATTCATTTTATGGTTGGTTGACCTGCAGCAATCTCTATATTATAATAATTTGATATGATTCACTTGGCTTTTTAAATGTAGGCAATAAAATTTCCATAAGTAATGACAGTTTGGGTTTCTTTTACATCTTTCTAACCTTTATATAGTCTTTCTTTTCTTCTTGATTAATGAACTTGCTAGGAATTTTATATATATCATTATATAATAAACACTCATCATGTTCTTGATTTTAAGAATATTACTTCTGTTTTGTCATTAAATATAATATTCCATCTTTTCTTAATTATTTAAAAAATAAATATTTGGAGTGCTTCAGATTTCCAAACAGGAAAGAAAATGACTTAGAATCTGATCATTCAGATGAGCCTCAAATACTTTAATAAAACTGATTCCAGAAAATAATTTATCAATACCTACATAGTTCTAAGTGATAAGAAATGCTACCCAAAAATATATGCTTGATCAAATCATCATCCAAATGTCAGTGCAACAGACACATCTTCCGAAACATGGAAGATCTTAGGAATTATAACACCTAGAAAGAATTCTTGAAAAATAATATCGAAGTACAAAATTCTGCCAAGAAATAAATGGAAATGACAGGGAAAGGACCAGCACCAAACTCAATACCTGAATAATCAGCACAGTGTCTACAAGATCTCACAGAATCAAGCATTTACCGAGAAATTTAATTCAGCCACATAGTCAATGAATATAAAGAAGACGTGGCCTTATTCAGGGATGTAAGAACTCAAGGATAGACTGCAGATGCTTCTTACCTTGGTGATGAAATCTGGTCCACTGAAACATGTCGGTCTAATAACCTCAAGAACAGAGAATCTGTGCTAAAAGGACTTGGTAAGTAAGCACCGAATCCTTGATCTTTAGATAATTTAGTCAGGAGCAGAATGAAAACGAAATGCCATAGCAGTTGATATGTACAAATGCGACTATTAGAGTACAAACTGCTAAATATATATTGTAAAAATGGGGGAGTAAAATGAGTATTTTACTCTTATAAAATACAGATTCATTAAATGTATCTCATTTTTATAAAATTAACTCTGACTATCCATCCATTTATCTATGCACATGAAGAGAGAATCTATGTAGAATGTTGGTTATTTTAATAATTATACCTATTTCCAGTTGGTGGAAGACTTTCTGTCTTCTTTGCACTTTGGTAACATTTGAAGTTTTTATAGTTAACATAGATGTCATTATGTTTCTAAAATTATCATTATTCTTACTTATTCTTAAATTTGAACAACAAAAGGTAGAGTGTGGCCTCTGTATTCAGATATATCCAGGATACATCACAGTGTTTTCTTGTTTTATAAAGACTCCTAAGGGGCGCCTGGGTGGCTCAGTTGTTGAACGTCTTCGGCTCGGCTTGGGTCTTGGTCCCGGGGTCCTGGGATCAAGGCCCGCATCGAGTTCCCTTTCTCTCTGTGTCTCTCTCTGACTAATAAATAAATAAAGTCTTTAAAAAAAAGACTCTTAATTTAAAAAAGAATTAAAAAAGACTCTTAATAGTGATTTAGTTCGATTCCATTTTACATTTTATAGGAGAGAGTAAGAAAGCCCAGTGGTTCAGAACGCTGTCCAGGACCAGTTAGCTGGTTAGTGATTGAAGAAACAAGGAATTAATTTCATATACCCCCATTGAATCAATCAAAAGTACCATGAAGACAAAAGAATATACACACTAACATACAAGAAAGAAGCATTTAACTCCTGTTCAAGTAATGACAGGTAGGGGCACCTGGGTGGCTCAGTGGGTTAAGCCTCTGCTTTCGGCTCAGGTCATGATCCTGGATCGATCCAGGGATCAAACCCTGCATCGGGCTCTCTGCTCAGCAGGGAGCCTGCTTCCCCCTCTCTCTGCGTGCTTCTCTGCCTACTTGTGATCTCTCTCTCAAATAGATAAATAAAGTCTTAAAAAAAAGAGTAATGACAGGTAAAATGATTCATAAGGAGTATCTCATCCCACTTTGTGTTTATGGAAGTTTTTGGAATGTTGGACTTGCTTCTGCCTTCTGACTCTGGTATTGCCTTGTTAATGCAATCTCCCTTCCTTTGCTCAGCCTTTCCTCCCAGGCTGTCTCAGGTGCCCCTCTTGGCCACAGACCATCCTGAGAGTGTTGCTATCATGGCACTTTCTTCAGAGAAATGCATTTTTTTGCATGCTGGTCTGCCCCACTAGGCTGCAAGGTCCTTCAACCCAGGATTTACTCCTTTGTTGTCTTTTCCAACATCTAGCACACTGACATCTGTCAAGTGTTCTGCTGGTTCAACTGCAATTAGGAATCTATGCGGCCAACTAATTATTGAACACTTACTATAGTAACATATTGAGAAGAGCTGCATTATTCCTTTGTGTCTCAAAGAGTATGAATTTTACACAAATATGGAAACTTCTACTCCTGATTTTATGTTTTTGAGCAAGGAATAATTTATGACCTCTACCTTATAAACACATTTCAAAGATATCATCAATATTACCTGGCCAAGATGCCGATAAA
Source organism: Mellivora capensis (assembly GCA_004024625.1). Classification (NCBI taxonomy): domain Eukaryota; kingdom Metazoa; phylum Chordata; class Mammalia; order Carnivora; family Mustelidae; genus Mellivora; species Mellivora capensis. The sequence goes on from PISX010008573.1 coordinate 61,601, forward strand.
AATCTCTTTTGCAGAAGAGATGCTCTCTGCTTTTATATGATTTTTACAGCAGTATGTCTTAAAAGCGTATTGACAGTAGAGTCCAACATGTCCAAGATGTATCAGAGATATGTCTTCTAGTAAAAATAAGCTCCTTAGAAACCTTTCCATGTTATTATCTTTTCCAAAGGCATGATTGAAGGATTTTAAAGAAGGACTTGTATCTAAGCAGAATTTTTAAAATAGAACTGTCATGTTCAATTTGATGTTTTATGATTGTGACATATGAAAAATACTATAAAGTTACAGGGCTATCATTATTTTATTGAAATACTAGGTAAGTAGTCTTTTTTCCCATGTATCTTCTTGGTTAGAAAAATGCATTTTGAGAATAGAAATGTTATTTTGATATATGAGAACCTACATGAAAGCTAAATATGGAAAAGAGTGTGGAAAACAGAAGCTTCATAGCAAGTCCTATGCCATCTAGGTGGCAACAGAGACCACTGTGGGCCAGGTATCTCATTTTTACTGGCCTTTCTTTTAAGCCGGCTACATATTGTCTTTAATTTTCTCCCTTAGGAATAGTTAAAGTCTGCATCCTGGACAATTCATTTGTCCCTTTCCTGGCCATTCTTTGTATTCCTACTTGTAAGCACTGGAATGCTTCACTCTGTAATTACCCTGTTGCCTTTCCTCATTGCCTTCCTCAGAATGCCATCTCTCCTTTTCCTTTATTTATTTTTATTTTTTAACTTCATAAGGTTTTATTTATTTATTTGAGAGAGCGAGAGAGAGAGCAAGCATGAGAGGGAGAGGTCAGAGGGAGAAGCAGACTCCCCGCCAAGCAGGGAGCCCGATGTGGGACTCGATCCGAGGACTCCAGGATCGATCATGATCTGAGCCTGAGCCGAAGGCAGTTGCTTAACCAACTGAGCCACCCAGGTGCCTCTCCTCTCCTCCTTCCTTCAGCCCCCACACCCGCCCCTCTCCCATACAGTTGCTGTCCTTGGTCCTGCTAGGCTAGTAGACGGTTTCCCTGAGCCCCAGTTTCACCATCTGTAAAATGGAAATCATAAGAGTAGCCATGACACAGTGTTGAGGATTTAGTGAGAGAGTGCATGGCATTCCAAGTTCTTTAATGTGGCTCAACTGTTACAAGAAGCAAAGAGAGCTAAGGGATGACTCACAAATGTGACCACGAATCTTTAATCGCTATCCAAATAAATTTTCTTTTTTTAAGTATTTTTTTTAATTTACTTGAGAGAGAGATTGAGAGAGAGAGAGAGCAAGGTTGAGTGGAGTGGGAGAGGGGCAGAGAGAGAGGGAGAAACAAACTCCCCACTGAGCAGGGATCCCAATGCAGTGTTCGAGCCCAGGACCCCAAGATCATGACCTGAGCTGAAGGCAGACGCTTAACCAACTAAGCCATCCAGGTGCCCCTAAATTTTCTTTTAAAAGCAAAATTATTATTTAAAAAGCAATATTATTATTACCTCTCTAAAACATAAAACACTTGGTCACATTTTAATATTCCTTGCCAGATATGTAAGGAATATTACTGGCACATAATTTGTAAGTTGAGAAGCTTCTCTTTTACCCTCATCATGGTAGACCCTACTCCTCAGTTCTCTAGTAGAAAACAATTTTTAAAGTTCTTCTTTGTAGTTCTAGTGTTTCTTAGATCCAAGAATATATGGCCATATGCTTTTAATTTTTTTCTTCTCACACAAAATGTATACCTAAGATATTTTCACATCATTACCTAGAAAGCTTTCTTACTCCATAGTGTAGACATATCATAGCTTAACAATCCCCTTGTCAGTGGGTGTTGGTATTATTTCCAGCATTTTGCTCCTATCAGTAGTTCTCCAATATATAATTTACATGCATAACAGTGTTATGAATGTAGATGTGTCTGTGGATCAAACTTTAGCATGTGGGAATGACGGGTCATACTTCTGTAATTTGAAGCCAAGGCATTACGATGACCAGGTCAGGTTGATCAGGTTGACCCCAAATTCCCTTCCTTGAAAGCTAAGTATTACATTGACAGGTAAAAGGTATCCATTGCCCAGATGTCAGAACATCTGGAAAACACAAAGAAGAGTTTTGAATGTCCAGAATAGCAGCCATAGTTAAGGGTACGGTATTGTGTACTTGAAATTTGCTGAGACAGTAGATCTTAAGTGTTTTCACAACAACAATACAGAGGAAAGAAATGACCCCTGTGAAGTGATAGATATATTAATTATCTGGATTATGGTGATCATTTCACAATTTATACATATATATCAAAACACAAAGTTGTACACCTTCGATATATACACTTTTTGTTAGTGATACTTTAATAAAGCTGTTTAAAAAAAAAAGGAAAGCTGGCAAGTCATTGTGAGTCCCTACAGGGTTTGCTCTGAATAAGAAGAAGTGGCAATAGGTGGGGAAGCTGGGGTAAGGATGGTGTGGAAGGCTTTGGGTGCTAGCCTTACGTAGTTAGAATTTACCTGTATGCCAGCAGAATCTGTCAAATGTGTCATGAAATCAAGACATTGTTAGTATGATGATTTTGATGATGGCAATGCACAGAATAGATTAGAGAGACAGCAGAGGTAGGAAGCTGATTTAGCAAACTATAGCCATAATTCAGTACTGTGCCAAACTTTCAGTAAGTTACTTAACTTTTCCACCTGAGTGTCCCATTCTGTAAGGAAGGCTAATTATATTGCCTACCTCATTGGGTTTGGGTGTGTTTTAAATTATGTTAATATTTATAAATCCCTCAGAACAGTGGGGACCATATTAAGAATTTAAGATGCTATTTATTATTATTCAAAGTGAAGATTGCTGCTGCTACCTGATAGAAACAATGCCCAGAATGCTGACCCAAGAGAAAAGGTCAGGTTAAACCATCAAATTAAGATAATACTACAACAGAACGCCCAAATTGAATTATGTAGCTCTAAATAGAAAGCCAGTACATTCTTTAAACAGTGGCTAAAATTAAATTGGGGGAAATGATAGGAAAAATGTAAAGTGAATAAGAAACACTGTGTACTTTTTACAAGGAAATTAACTTTCTGAATAAAAACTCCTGCTGAAGATAGTGCATTTCAAGAGAGCTTAGACATTTGAAAGCATTCATCCTCTAAGCTAGTTTTTCTCTGCCTTTGGAACTCCTGGAGCTTTCAAGTCTTTTTCATGCTAGGAGGTAAGATGCTTCTGTTTTGCTACTGAGTGGGGATTAGGGCCTCAGACTTCAAGGTGCCCATACTCACAAATACCATTTGGTTTAGATCTGGACGTTTTCTTTTACTCCTGATTTTTTTTAATCACTTGCAACTGCACAAGATTTGTGTACTTAAAATGAAAGGATACAAAGTTTGTTCAAAAGGGTACTTTGGGGACCCTGTTTTGGATCTGTTGGGGGTCAAGAATTTATTTATAACTAAGCACATGATGGGGGCACCTGGGTGGCTCAGTGGGTAGGGGTCTTTCTTCAGCTCAGGTCATGGTCTCAGGGTCCTGGGATCAAGTCCTGCATCAGGCTCTCTGCTCGGTAGGGAGCCTGCTTCCTCCTCTCTCTCTGGCTGCCTCTCTGCCTACTTTTGATCTCTCTCTCTGTGTGTCAAATAAATAAATAAATAAAATCTTTAAAAAAATAAACAAACAAACAAACAAAAAAACCAAGCACATGATGAAAGATCTTTTAGTGGGTTTAATCACCACCAAACCCAGTATTGGCCTTAAGTTCCTGAGGTTTCAGAAGGAGGGAAGTAAAGTTCCCTCTCTTTTCTATTTTGGTCTCTTCTGTCTGTTGAGTTTTCAGACTTGCAGCGTTGCAACGGTGTTGAAATTTTCAGTGTATCAGAATAAATGGGTGATTCTGATTCACTGTCTGGTTTCCAGTTCTTGAGAGCCATGACTTTCTTGTAGATACTTGGGATATGTTTCTCTATGATTTAGGTGAACAAAAAACAAATGGAAACAGGTATCTGAGCCAAGACTGAGAAAAAGGCATTTCCCACACATAGGTCACTTTAAAAATAATAATAATGATGATAATACAGAAACAGACAAACATATAGCACCTCTCTTTTAGCACTTTTCTTTGTTTTTAGCAACACCCCACACACACTCCCCCCCCACTCCAGGCCCAGACTTTCATCCCTGGAGAAATTCAACCTGTCTTCCTATCTTGGAGTAAGTTTTCCTATCTTCAAAATCAATACATTGATACCTTGCTTGTTTAATACTCAAAAGACATGATGCATCAGGAGGTAATGTAGTCATTACAAATACAGGCTCTGAAGCTAGATTATCAGGATTTGGTTCTATATCTGTTAGAGTCTTTTCTTTTTAACATTTCTGTGCTTCCATCATGGGTAACGCAATGTAATGGTAGAGTCAAAAAGCATTGTTCTGTGGACGAAATGAATTAATACAGTTCAAATATTTAGACCAATGTGTGGTCTAGAGTAAGTGCTCATCTTTGAAACTGTTAAGATTACAGTAGTCCCCTTAACAGTGGGGGATACACTCCAAGGCCCCCAGTGGATTTCAAAACCATGGATAGTGTCTACTCTTATGTATATTCAGTTTTTTTCCAACAGTGAAGTTTAATTTACAAAGGGGCACAGTAAGAGATTAACGACAATAACTATTAATAAAATATAACAATTAGCTCACTGTAATACAGCTTGTATGAATCTGGTCTTTCTCAAAATACCTTATTGTACTATACTCGCCCTTCTTCCTGTGATGACCTGAGATAATAAAATGCTTACCTGTTGAGTTGAAGTCAGGTGAATGACGTAGGCTTTGTGACGTAGCTTAGGCTCTATTGACCTCCATGAAGAGATGTCATAAGGGGGATTACCTGCATTTGAACTGCAGTTGGGTAACGCAAATCACAAAAAGCAAAACCAGAGATAAGGGGGACTACTGGGTATACATACAAAGTATTGATTTATTAATCCAACAATTTTTAAGTAGTCACTTTGCTATGAGTGAGTTTAGGGATGGGAGGAGAATACAGGGATATATAAGGCAGGGCTCCTTCTGTGAAGGACATTATAATCTAGTAAAGGAGATTAATTTTCAAAAAACAGCAGAGAACAAATTATAAAGGAAAACAGGGTAAAGAGACCTCCCTTTTCACTGGTTGGACCAAGGAAATCTCCATGAAAGTAGTAAGACATAGGATTCAAAATGTAGCTAGGACTCTAAAAAGAGTGAACTGAAAAATAAGGGGATTTCAGATATAGAATATGATCCAAACAAAGAAATGAAAGCAAATATATTCAAGGGGGTAATGAGTAAACCAATGCAATGTAAAGAGAGGATTTTTTTTTTTAAGATTTTATTTGTTATTTGAGGGAAAGACAAAGAGCACAAGCCAGGGGGAAGGAGGCAGAGGGAGAGGGAGAAGCAGACTCTCTACTGAGCAGGGAACCCAATGTGGGGCTCAATCCAGGACCCCAGGACCATAACTCACACTGAAGGCAGATGCTTAACTGACTGAGCCACCCAGGTACCCTTAGTGGGAGAATTGACAAGTGTTTCTTTAGACTTTGTGATTAGTTCATGAACATTCTTGTTGGTAAGCCTCAGAATTCAAGATTTCTTTTAAAAGCAGTGGGCAATGGTGAAGCATTGAAAGATTCATTGTTGTGTATTTGTTTTTTGGTCCAAAGAGATATATGGCCAGAGCTGTGCTTTAAGACATTTACTATGCAGTAGTCTGTAAGTTGTAGTGGAATAAAACAATGTGAAGGCAATCAGGTGGGAGGCTACTGAAGCAGTACTTCTTAAAGTGAGATACCATTAGTTTTTCGTAGAGAAGATGAAAAGCAAGGGAACGATGTTATGCTTGAATGATTAAATGTATTTGTCAACTAGTTGGATACAACACCTGAATATTATCATTACATTTAAAGAGCAATGGATTATTAGGCGCATTGAATAATTCCATTTTAGTTTGATGTACTCCATTCAAGAAAATTCAAAAGGTATGTAGACTTAAGCCAACTTGATACACTAATTTGAAACAGAAGTGATGGAAACATGTTTGCTGATTTGATACTTTAAATATAGTAAACTTTATAGTTTTAAAGCAAAAAAAGCACTAAATGTTGAGTAGCAGGCAAGGAACCAACACTGAATGAGTCTGCAAATGTATATCAAGAAACTGAAGTAAGACAATGTTTTCATGAGGAGGATATAGTTGATGTGAGGTAGGCTGGAAGGCATCCATTCTACAAGAAGACTGCAGTTTATAACTTTACTGAGAATAGTTTTCATAATGCAAATGTTTAAATGTCCCATCAAACTCAATAAACCTACAACTAAAGTCATTTCTCAGGTTTTCTGACAATTCAGTAAATACCACCATTTACTGAATGAATGCCATCATTCATGAAGCTATGAACCTTTAGATGTAGCTTTAATCCAGCACCCCTGTCCCCCCACACACACTCATATTGAGTTGATTATGAAGCTGTAAATTTCCCCTGTAATGTTTTTCATCTTGGGCTCATCTTCTTTGTCCTTACCGTCTTCAACCTTGGCTGAATTCTAATCTTTTTCTCTGGTGGGAATATACTAATTACCTGAGGACATTTTCGTGTTGTCGTAGTCATTGTTAACCCTGCTGCTGGTCTAGTATTCTTTAAATATTATTTCCATAATACTCTCCCTTAATAAACTGATCATTGGTTCTGGTTTTCTGCTGCAGCCTATGAGAGCTCCATCAGAGGCATGCTGAGTGAAATAAGTCAGTCAGAGAAAGACAGATGCCATATGATTTCATTCATGCGTGGAATTTAAGAAACAAAACAGATGAACATAATGGAGATGGGAAGGAAAAATAAAATAAGATGAATAGGGAGGCAAACTATAAGAGATGCTGAACTCCAGGAAACCAACAGGGCTGTTGGAGGGGAGGTGAGGGTAACTGGCGGATGGGCATGAAGGAGGGCACGTGATGGAATGGGCACTGGGTATTGTATGCAACTGATGAATCACTAAATTCTGTTCCTAAAAGTAGTAATACAGTATATGTCAACTAAACTGAATTTAAGCAATTAGAAAAAAGAAAAGAAAAAGAAAGCTCCTTCTGATTTTTAAAGACCTCTGCCATTTTTATTTTTAGACTTTATTTCTCTCCTAGATGCATTTTGTTTTTGTTTTGTTTTGTTTTGTTTTCCCTCAATTCAAGTCATTCTCACAGTATCACAGGGGCATCTCTCTTCTGGGTTTTGCCCATAGATTTGGGAATGGTTTAGACAAAGGAAGGGAAGTCAATGGCAACACCAAGATTTGAAGCTTGTGTGACTGAAAATACGCTTAACAAAGGTAAGAAATAAAAAACCCAGGATAAGTAAAATGAAGAGGAAATATGTTCAGCTTTGATTTGGACATTTGACTTTTACTTACCGGTCAAAGTATCATTTTGAAGCTGTGATCCCAAAACTCTTGGTGTGATTGAACCCTATACTACCTGCGTCCATAAAATAAGAACAAGCTAGAATAACACTTTCATACTGATTATTGAATTCCACCTGTACAACTAAGGAAAGTAAAATACCATAAATTTCAAATAGCATCCATTGAGAGAAAGCCAAAGAATATTTTGATTTTGGAGGAACTAAAACGTGGAACACATGGTTGTTTCCTGGCAATGCAGAGCAAAGGGAAAGGGTTTTTGTTCTCTGTCATGTCAGGATTGGGCTGTCTGAAAGTGGGGAGCTGCAAGAGTATCACGGTGAGAATCCTTCCAGTGCTGATTGTTTCCCAAAACTGCCACCTGCCTGGGGTAGTGCTCAGCAGGTCTGATGTAAAACTCACTTTCATTCTCATGATAATAATGACAATTTCACATGCTCAACCTAAAACTTGCTACTGCCGTGAAGCATTATAGTCTGGCCGGGGCTCTAAACTGTGCGTGTATTCTCTCCTGGTATTTCATCGAGGCCCGGTAGACAAAACAGTCAAGAGAACTCTGTATTCAGGTGAAAAACAGAAAACACTTGGCCCCCTCACAGATTGCCACTGGTGAGAACTGGGGAATCATCATTTGCTCTTGTGAATTTCATGATTGTTTTGGGGGTAATTTCGATAAAGTAGAAACGAGGTAATAGAACAGAAAAGACTAACACATTCATTTTCGTCATTCCAACTACATGAAATGAGAAAAATCAAGATTTTGACATTCTCTTTAAATATCATCTCAGTCTTAATACAGCAGTGTTCATATATTATATTAGATAATGTGAATGATGCAGAGCTCTTCCCTCACAGAGTTGGTGAGAACTTTCTCAAAAAGATGAGCTTAAATGATGCCCCAAAGAAAAAGGAAAGTTTTTAATTTTTTGGTCCTCTGATTTATAAATAAATGTGTTTACACAGGGATAGATGCATATATATTTATGTATATTATTTATATACTTGCATAAACTGAATTTTTAAAAATAAAAAAGTTATATATGCATGTATGTATAAATATAAATGGATAGCCATATACGAAAAGACGGTGTGCCTCTGTGTCCTCTCATATTCAAGGTCTCACTTCTGTCTCTGCTTTTTTCAGTTATAGTTAAATCTGAAACAAAAATGGACAGTAAAAATATTTTTAGAACATTTGAAACCCTTGAATTAGTGACAGGGATTCTTATACCTTATGAAGTATTAGTTAGTTTTCTACTAAATTAAGTTACTAGATTTAAAAAAAATGTATTTAGGCTTGTGGAATATTTAAGAAAATCCATATACATTCCACATCCGCAGCAATAATCTGCCTTTCTGCCTTTTTACACTATGGACTGTTTGGGGTCCCTTATAACACCTTTATAGTAACCTTCGGCTTCTTTGGTTTCTTCCCCCCATCTTTGGTGCTCTTAAATCAATCTTTCTTTCTTTCTTTCTTTCTTTCTTTCTTTCTTTCTTTCTTTCTTTCTTTCTTTTAAAGATGTTATTTATTTGAGAGAGAGAGAGCACATAAGGGTGGGGTGAGAGGCAGAGGGAGAAGCAGACTCCTCGCTGAGCAAGGAGCCTGATGCAGGGCTCGATCCCTGGACTCTGGGATCATGACCTGAGCCAAAGGCGGACGCTTAATGGACTGAGCCTCCCAGACACCCTTAAGTATTTCTAATAAGTACCGAGGAAGAGAAAAACGTTTTGGGTTTTACATTTATCAGAGACCCATTGCATTTATTCAGAGAACTCAGCAGACTGAAGTATTCCAGAGTTGTAAGTGTATACAGAGGAAGACCCACAATGGATGGGTCAAATTCTAGTGATCTACACTCCCAGTTTGGGGAAACAAAAGCCACAGAATACAGACATTGCAATGACAGCCACAAGTCTTACTGTTTAGAGAAGACAGGGAGCTTAGAAAATCTAGGCATTTAATAGAAGTCAACCTGGAACACCCATCACCCAACTGGCCTGGCATAGTCTTGGCCCTTTACAGTGACTTTTGAAATTGATTTCATTTGTAACTTCTTCTTAATCTAAGAATCCTAAAATTGCTTAGGTTTCAGTTTACTGAAGAGTATCTACCTTAACCCACTAAAGAGTTGATACAGCTTCACGTTCTGAATCTGGCTGTAGTCTCGCCAAGATGCTTACCTGGCCTGGCTCTCCTGTATCTTTCTGCTCTGATCTCCTACCAGCCTTGCTCTGGTGCGCTGCGCTCCATACCGGCCTTCCTGCAGCTCCTGGAGTAGTTCAGGCATACTCCCACATCCGGGATTTGTGTCTCCAGTCCCTCTGACTGATGCGCTCTGTCCCCAAATGTCCCTGTCACTCCTCTTCCTTCCTCTAGGATGGAATGGGCAGCTCACCAGCCCTGTGCTATGATTCCCTCCACAGCACTCAGCCCTATTGGAAAGATGGCTTACAAATGTGCTATCACCTGTCTATTCATTGGGATGAAAGTTCCATGAAACAGGAACTTTGTTTCTGTAAGGACAGAAACTTGGTGGTGGTTGTTATTTGTTTGTTTGTTTATGGTACCTGCAAACCGTCAAGCTCTCGATATTTTTTGAATGAGTGGTTGGGAGAGATTCTGGTATTGGTGTATATTTAAGAGCAATTAAATCAAAAGATGCTAAAGTTCATTTCTATATTGAAGTGAAAGCCAAAGCTGATGTCATCAGTGCATTACAGCATTGGGCTGTGTAGTAACTACTTATTACAAAAACAAAGTGTACCTTTCACTGGTACTTACATATTTTGTGGGAAGATAGAGACCCAGGACCATGTACTTGCAGTTGCTCATAACATAAGCCTGCAGTGACTAATTCTGGATGGGCTTTGCTTGTTTGTTTTTGCTTATTTGTTCACCTGATACAAGTTATAAGTAAATAATTGAATTCTATATTCCAAGTTATCGTTCATACAGTATCTTACTTTAAGAAGGGAATTCAAATATGCTGCTCCCACGTATGCCACCTACATCTATATGCTTTAAAATTTCCAGAGATGAAGCTTTCGGGACTTCCTTTAGTGCAGGGGACCCTCAGGTTTAACAGTGCCTACAATCAGAAATCCTTCCTTTAGGTCAACATGATGGAAAAGGTCCATTATATCGGACCTCTGGTTAAGGTAGAGCTTGTGAATGAGCTCTAGCTAAATAACATAGTTATGGCTATGAACTAAAGCCAAGAAATTGCCATTTACTTCACAGTGAGTCCCAACTGGAAAAAGGACGTCCTTTGTGTAAAATCACCTTCAGGAAAGAAAGCAGTAAGGAAAAGAGTTTGCTATGAGGTTAAAGGGTTCCCATCAGATAGAAAGGAATTAAGGGAGGGGGCGGCACCTGAGTGTCTCAGTGGGTTAAGCGACTGCCTTTGGTTCGTGTCATGATCCCATGTTCCTGGGATCTAGCCCCACATCAGGCTCCCTGCTCAATAGGGAGCCTGCTTCTCCCTCTCCCTCCACTGTTCCCCCTGCTTGTGCTCTCTCTCTCTCTCTCTTTCAAATAAGTAAATAAATGTCTTTAAAAAACAAAAAGAAAGAAATTAGGAGGGTATTTAATTACAGCAAGCTGACAGGCTAATTCAAGCAGTGGAAAACTGAGGCTGTAGAACATCTGGGGATCGTGAGGATTTTTGGACTCCTGGCAACAGTGTGGAATTTTCTAGAATGAAAACTTGAAGAGTACTTTGAAACTTGTTTGGTGAGACAACTGGCATGTTTCACAGATAACTCTGAGAGAGAAGATGAAATCAGTCAGTCCCCAAGGAGATGGTGAGGCACCTTCCTGGGTCATGATGGGGACCGGCAAGAGTGTCATCGGCTAAGGGACAGGACAGGGGGAAAGTGAATTCTCTTGCGAGCAGTAAGTTCTGTTGCTTATCAGCCAAATGGGCCCTGCATCTTTCGATGTCCTTGAAGAGCCAGGCAGAAGAGACTGCACCATCCGCTCCCACATACTGCTTAATGAAGGGCATTTATTTATTTTGTCTCGTGGGACAAAAATAAAAATAAGCTACTTAGTTTCATTTATCTGATTATTTTTCATGTACTGGAAGAATTCGTATCTTTCACTTATAAGCAAAATAAAACCTACTCCTTCGTTTATTTATTTTTCCCTCAGAGGAGTGATTTCCTGGGCTCAAGCAGTCACTTTTGCTGCTCTTTCCTGGAATTTCTCCAACATACTTATTATATAGGGCATCACTTCTAGGGCCTAAAGCAGAACATAGTGCACTATTAAAATCCTGTTTGATGAACAGTAACAAAGAAGTGATTTCCTCATGCTTCTACTTATTTATGCTGCTAGCATGAAGGTTGTTTTTAGAATGCTGATTCATGCTGAATTTGACTTCACACTGACACAGAGTGATACGTGCAGAGCCTCAGCACCAGCGCCCTTTTCATTATTTACTCGGATGACAAAGCAGAACATTTTGAAAATCTGCATCAAACAAAAATATAAAATGAAAATCTCTGCCTTTATTAACATTTATTAAATTATTCTTTTACTACGTTAAGTTTAAAAATTCAACTAGCTCTCTAATCAGAATATAACTAGTCCAAATAGCTATGATACATTTGTATTATTTTTCTCAGTGAACTATTTGTTTTAATCTCTTTACTGTGAGATTTCCATTAGACTTCTGAAATATCAAGAATAACTTTCTGAGACAAACATAAATTGAGGAACTTTGTACTGTGGACCTTGAAAATGAAACAGCCAGTTATTTTACCAGCAAAATGGGTTTATTTGGGAATAGCAGAGGAATTGTGATTGAGACAAACAAGCTGCAGTAAACCACAGGCAAGTCCAGAGAACAAAGGAGAGGAACACCTAGTTAGAAGAGGAAAAGGGACTGTTGGGAGGGGCTGTTATAATGAACAAGTCCTTTGGAGTAAACTAGAGTTCAGAGCATAGTGGCTCTTTATTGGCTGAGTTGTGACCTCTCTCACTGGCTGAGTTGTTCCCAGGCAAGGAGAAAATCTTCCTTTTCTCTGCTGCCGGGTACTGAAGTACAGGCATCTTCCTACTGGGAATGCAAGGTGTTTCTTCTTGTTGAGTGGTAGGGTGTGAGAGCTCCCCCTTTTGGCCTTTGACTTCATTTTAAAAGAGGTTTTTGTTTTGTTTTGTTTTGTTTTTTAATTCAATTTCACCACAGGTGCAAATCTGCAGATATGTCGCTGTCCACTTTAAAACTAAGATATCCAGTTATTTTACCAGCAGATGAGTTTATTTGGGAATAGCAGAAGATTTGCAAGTCAGGATAAGCAAGCTTTAGCGAAAACCACAGGCAAGTCCAGCTGCAAAGGGGAGGGACATTACTTTATAAAGAAAAAGGGGTTGTTTTGACCAAAAGCCCACTTGAGGAAGGTGAGAACGGTCCAGAGTGATGACAGTTTTTCATGGGTGGAATCACCAGGCAAGGAAGGAAATGTTCCTTCCTCCTGTTGGAGTGGTAAAACGGTATTGGACTTCCCCAGTGGTGCTTCTCTTCTTGTGAGGTCTGTTACTGACCAAGAGTGGTAGTGGGTGAGAGCTCCCCCTTCTGGCCTCCTGACTCCCATTTTAAGTGAGATTTTTGTGTATTAATTTTCATACCGCAAAATACCTGGTCTGTCATCTTCAAAACTGTTGAGATCATGAACAGCAAACAAACAAAAACAGAAAAGACTAGGAAACTATCAGAGATCAGAGGGGTCCAACGATACAGGACACCTAAATTTAATGTGGTGTCCTGGATTGGATCCCCAAACAGAATAAGATATTGGTGGAAACACTAGCAATTTTTAAATAAACTCTTTAATAGTAGTATTATACCAATGTTAATTTTGTAGTTTTGAAAATGTACCATGGTTCTATAGAATGTGAATATTAGAGGTAGCGGGGCAAAGTCTATTTAGGAACTCTGTACCATTTTAGCAACTGTTTTATTAATCTAACATCATTCCAAAATAAGAAACTAGTAATTTAAGGGCCTCTGCTTGGTAAACATTCTATTAAATCAAGTCTTCAACAATAATTTTATCTTTATGTGGTTGCCTCTCTTAATGTAATAGCAAATAGGCAGTATATTAATGAAAATACCCACTCTTTTTTTCTTTATTACCCATTATCAGATGTATTCCATCATAACACTGAGTGCCAAAGTGGAAACACTTATGCTTTCCAACTTATATTTAACTCATTTTGACATTTTAATAGAAAATAACTGTAGTCCCACAAAATGGGCATTACAGTCAGTGAGTGAGTTTCTGTAATTCCATGAATATCATAAAGCTTCGTTTGACATCATCATGTTTCCTGAGCTATGGGCAATAAAGTGCAGAGCATATAGGGGAAAGCATTCTCCTGTAGGAACAAACAGAAACCATATTACCAGGGATCTGGTCTCAATTCCATTCAAAGAGAGTCTTCCTACTTCAGCTAGGATTCTAAATCCAGTAACAAAAAAGAGATAAATATTGAAAATCTACATACATCCCACTTTCCAAATGATACTTTTATTTATCTGCTCCAATCCCTCAAACTTCTAGTCTGATTCCTGTAACTTGTTTTCACTTCTAAAATATTGCTACCACTGCAGCTACGTCCACTACCGACCACCACCATTTTGGCTAAATAAGAGCAAGACCTAAAAGTATCTGTCTTGGTCAGCTTGGGTTGCCATGACAAAATACCATAGACTAAGTGGCTCAAACAACAGACATTTATTTTCTCATAGTTCCGGAGGCTAGAAATCCAAAATCAAGGTGCCAGCATGGTCAGGTTCTTGAGAGAGCCCTCTTCCCGTCTTGCGGATGGCCACTAGCCCCCTGTGTGTGTGGGACCACAGAGAGAGACAGAACAAGCTCTGTGGGGTTTCTTCTTACAAGATCACTTACCCCGTCCTGAGGGCCCCACCCTCATGACCTTATCTAAACCTAATTACATTCCAGAGGCCCCGTCTCCAAATGCCATTACACTGGGGGTAAAGAATCCAACATGAGAGTTTAGGAGGGACACAATTTAATCCATAGCAGTGTTTAAAACCCAAGAGTTTCAGATAATAGTGTGAGGTCTGAGCTTTAAATACATATTGTAGATACTTTCTGTGAGCTATCTTATTAAATCCTCCAATAGCAACTTCATGAGGTATATTGATCTGAATTTATAGAAAAAGAAGTTAGGTTTTAGAGAAGTTAAAATAACTTCTGCAAGACAAAGCATTTGAAATATAGCAGAATGTGCACTGAAAATCAAGATATTCTAGCTAAAAAACTATATTCTGTATTCTTGGGCATTGCAATAGAATACCCTCAATTCCGTTGCGTAGGATTTACACTAATGACTGAGTGAAATGATTCATCCTGGGCAAAAACTAATTCACACTGTATTATGGAAGGAGTAATTTTAGAAAGAGAGTAAACTCATGCACTTTTTTCTGTTTTTCAACTGCATATTAATCAATGAGAATAGACATATCCAAACCATTGTGAAATTAACAGGAACTCACTTTCATTCAAGAGTATTTAGACAGTTTGTCTGTTAATAGTAATTACAACATAATCCCCATAATTATTGGAATTATTTGAAACCTTTAAATATGTTGGTAGAAGCAATGATTTTTACAATATATGTAAATATCCATAATGGCTATGGGTGTGCTGAACAAAGTCTACCTCTAAGAGCATTTTATCTGTTTTGCACTTTACTACCGTCTGTTAGTGCATGACTCCTCTATAGCCTTACAAAGCCATGAGCTGTGTACGTTTTATTTCTGTTCCCTGTCACAACAATCCTATGATATAGGCATTATTTTCCACCAGCTAAGAGAAGTATACGTGCTCAGAGGTTCAGTGACTCGCCCGGAGCCACATGGCTCTCACAAGGGGCAGAGCTGGAATTCCGAGTTCTGGTTCCATAGTCCGAGTTTCAAAGATCATCAATATATTTATTTTTATTTTTTAAAATTCTTATATGGTGTTCTAATTGTTCTGACTGCGGCATATTTGGGTCTGAATATTCTGGATTTGAATTGTTAGAATTGTATGTCCTTAGCAAAAAAGTGTCCTTACATATGACTTTGTCATGTGTGGCAAACTGTACCTACTTTGTAAGTTAAAGGAGCCTGAGAAAGGAGCTGTCCGTGTGGAGAGCCTGCCTTGCACTAGGATGTGGGCCCATCTTGTTGACTCTTCCTTCTGTCCAATGAGGTACCCTTCTCCGTGAGACATTAAGTAATTTGTCTCAGGTTGCACAGCTAGTAAATGGCAAAGCCATGATGTAAACCCATCTGTTGGATTCCAAAATGCCGGGCAAGGTCATTGCGAGGATGTTATTGTCACTGGCTGGCCTGAGAGGTGGACCTCACCCGTCCCCATCCTTGGAAGGTACCTTCCACCTACCCTGACTGTAGGCACAGCCATTTCAAGCACAAGGTCTCGGGAGAGCAATGTGTTGTTGAGCTCATCTGGACTGAAAGTGACTGAACCCTGTTAAGGCTTCTCTATGGAATTTTAAGATTTGACAGGAGGGGGAGAACGGGGGTTGCTGAGCTGTGCTTGTCTTGTGGCCGCCCAAGACAAGTCTTGTATGGGAGTCCCCTTGCTTGTTAAACTTGCTACTCACCAGCCTGGGGTGATGCATCAGTCTTGGGTATCTCCTTGCCCTCTGTGTCAAGGGGCCAGCTTCAGACCTCACCCAGGGAACTCCCAAATTTGCAAACTAACACAAAGCTTTATTCATTTTCCACTGTACAAACTGCCTCTTCTTACATGTTTTCATTTTCTACATTTATTACCTTAAATTTACTTAAAATATAAATACCTTTTTAAGGTTTAAAAAGCAGAATCTATAACTCTAAATAAACCCACGTAGAAGTGAGTCAAAGCCAAGCAAACCATAAGCTGACATTAATCATCAGTGTTCACAGTGTTTTTTTAACAGTGTTTTACTGTGGGGGTGGAGGCCAGTAAGGGGCCAAAAAGTAACATAATGTGCTAAACACAAGTGTGGAGGAAGGACACCAGCAGACCTGGGGGCGGGGGCCGGGGGTAATTTAACACCCTATTTCCAGGTGTGTGGTTAGGAGTCCCATCACGGAGGAGGTGCATCTCTATCCAGGTAGAGAAGGAGAGACGCACAGACCTGAGCCAGAGCTCAAGGTTATCCTTTAGAGGCTTTTCAAAGGTAATAGGAAAGAAGCTAAGAAAGGCAGCAAGTGTAAAGTGAAAATGTGTGCGTTGTTACTCTGTTTATGCTTTTATGAAAGTCTTCTATGTAATTATTCTGAGTGCCTTTTCACATGGGAAACACTGTCTTCTAGTGAGTAATGAACAATGAAATTATATTATAGAAATTACAATTTCTATAAGAAGTTATATTATCTGGCCAATATTAGAAAAGAAAGAAAGAGAAAGGAAGGAAGGGAGGGAGAGGGAGGAAAAGGGAGAGAAAGAGCGGAAAGAGAGGGAAGGAAGGAAAGAAGGAAGGAAGGGAGGGAGGGAAGAAGAGAGGGAAGGAAGATAGGAAAGAAGGAAGGACCGGAAGAAGGGAAGGAAGGAGGAAAGAAAGAAAGAAAGGAAAGAAGAGAAAAGGGGAGGAGGGGAGAAAGAGGAAGAGAGAGAAGAAGGAAAGAAGACACACAATATAGCAACTTTGCAGTTTTGTCTTCCCTCAGTGCATTTATTTATGGCTACAGAGAATGTAGACTGTCACAAAACTGTGCTACATGTTAAAAATTTTAAAATTGTGGCCAATTTGCGTTTGTAAACCTCTCCAATGACTGAGAGGAGACTCATTTTATTACTTTGCCTTAAATGTACCTGGGGAGGGAGGGTGTCAGAGGGGCCAAGTTCAAAGTCCGATATTAATTAGTCCTATGAAACAGGGGCAGAGTTCAGGAATGATGGTGTGTGTGTGTGTGTGTGTGTGTGTGTAACTGGTGGCCCTGCTTTTTTACCGAAGAGATGTGTGCTCAGAGGTGTGTGCAAATCCTGACACTGTCACACTGTTTTTATCCTAAAATGGAGATAAACTACCCCATGTTGTAGGTATGAAGATCAAATGTGCATATAAATGTTTAGATGTATTCCATATAAATAAGCATTTAACAAATGCTAGTTACTATAAAGTATAAAAGAGTAAGGCAGATGTTTCTATTATAAAAGCTTTCTAAATTAATATATGAGCTTTTGGTCTTTTAAAGTAAAGTAATCCTACTTAATTTAAGATAAGTTAATTTTTAGACGTGGTGATTTTTGAAAG
Organism: Mellivora capensis; assembly: GCA_004024625.1. Classification (NCBI taxonomy): domain Eukaryota; kingdom Metazoa; phylum Chordata; class Mammalia; order Carnivora; family Mustelidae; genus Mellivora; species Mellivora capensis. The sequence goes on from PISX010008573.1 coordinate 79,305, forward strand.
GTAGAAAATCGAGCATTATGAAAGTGCTTAATCTTACAAGTTATGACTGCATTATCATGGAAAACAGAGAATGGCCCTGTCATTGGCATGCTGAGATAAATATTTTATATAGTATTGACACCAAATGATTTAATTAGATTGAAGACCATTGAAGCCAACACATTGAAAATCTCATAACATAAAATTTTTTTACCAAAAAATGTCACTTTTATATTAAATATTGTGTTCTTAAAAGTTTGCTGTAATTTTAATGAATAACCTGGTTAGGACAAAAACTCTTCTCTCTCTAAATACATTTTAAAAAATCTCCTTCCCGTGGATTAGTTGGATAAATAAATTCCTGGCATTACGAATCTCATGCAAAAAGATAGATAATGAGATCCTTCATTTGCTTTCAGATTTTCAGACGATGCTGGTTGGTTTTCAAGAAGGCTTCCAGTAAAGGACCCAGAAGGCTAGAAAAATTTCCAGATGAAAAGGCAGCGTATTTCAGAAACTTTCATAAGGTAAGCCACAGTGTTTGGAATCATTAGGGAATAAACGGACCCTTGGCAACAACTCGTGAAGACATTTCTTTTGATCGATGAAATCCTCAAGGGCAAAACTGCATGACCAGTATAAAATGTCCCTGTTTTGATGAAATGCAAAAGTTATTTTTCTCCTTTATTTTAATCATCTGCTGTAAATGCCAGTGGTCCCTCCGCAAAATGAAAGACTCATTTTTATTGCTACTTTGCGAAATGAGATGACTCATAATTCAACCACATCATTTCCCAACGTGCTGAGTAGACGTTTTCCCCCTGTTCAGGTTAATTGTGCATTTGTTACTTTGATTTAAACTGTGGGCAGTATTGAGGAGATAACACTTTGGAGGCTGGTGTTAGCTGTGCTAATGACTCTACTAATGCCCACGGTAGTTGCTGTTTATGGCTTTAACAAGAAAGGATCATCAGATAGGCTGATGTATAGGAGGTATCCATACAGTCTATGGATTTTGATTCATTCTCATGAATCAGTTTACTAAGGATGGAAAGTAGGTAGGAAATACCCCAGAATGATGTTAAATATGCTGCCTAAAGTTGTCTTTGGTGATAATACCAAAATACAGTTAAGTATTTTATAATCACATGGAGAATTCATGGTCAGAACTCAGAATTGAGAACTGGTAGGATGTTTTTTGTTTTTTTTTTTTAATTTTTATTTTTTTATAAACAATTTTTTATCCGCAGGGGTACATGTCTGTGAATCGCCAGGTTTACACACTTCACAGCACTAACCATAGCACATACCCTCCCCAATGTCCATTCCCCCACCCACCTTTCCCGACCCCCTCCCCCCAGCAACCCTCAGTTTGTTTAGTGAGATTAAGAGTCACTTATGGTTTGTCTCCCTCCCAATCCCATCTTGTTTCTTTTCTTCTTTTTCTGCCCCCCTAGACCCCATGTTGCATCTCCACTTCCTCATATCAGGGATATCATATGATAGTTGTCTTTCTCCGACTGACTTATTTCACTAAGCATGATACCCTCTAGTTCCATCCACGTCGTTGCGAATGGCAAGATTTCATTTCTTTTGATGGCTGCATAGTATTCCATCGTGTATATATACCACATCTTCTTTATCCACTCATCTGTTGATGGACATCTAGGCTCTTTCCATAGTTTGGCTATTGTAGACATTGCTGCTATAAACATTCGGGTGCACGTGCCCCTTCAGATCACTACGTTTGTATCTTTAGGGTAAATACCCAGTAGTGCAATTGCTGGGTCATAGGGTAGTTCTATTTTCAACTTTTTGAGGAACCTCCACGCTGTTTTCCAGAGCG
>PISX010008574.1:0-81043 GCA_004024625.1 Mellivora capensis
TGGAAAACAGCGTGGAGGTTCCTCAAAAAGTTGAAAATAGAACTACCCTATGACCCAGCAATTGCACTACTGGGTATTTACCCTAAAGATACAAACGTAGTGATCCGAAGGGGCACGTGCACCCGAATGTTTATAGCAGCAATGTCTACAATCGCCAAACTATGGAAAGAGCCTAGGTGTCCATCAACAGATGAATGGACAGAGCTGGGTCTTCTGATGGGCACCTCAGTCCTCTCCCAACGTTGAGGGCAGAGTGTGGACTTGGTCATGGATAGGGGTCTTAAAGGATTCTTTCACTGTTCTGCTGACGACACATAGCAAGCCTGCCCTGCTCGGGAGAAGACATATAGTGTAGTCATTGAAGAAACCAACTAAGCAGGGATTACCAGCTGGGTAAACTTGAACATGTCTCTCTAACTCTCTTCTTAAAGAAGCTGACAGTAATTGATCAAGTTCTAGCTTCCTTTTCCTCATCTTTGAAATAGGGAGAATAGTATTTATCTCATAAAGTGGTAGTTCTAGTGAAGATTCAAGAAGACGGCACACTTAGTTGTCTGACACCTAGTTTATACCCAATAAATGGTGGCTATGTTTGGATGATATTGAGTCACTCTGAGTGACGTTCAGTTGTTGGTCTTAAGTTGGTGATTTGGGCCTTTAAATTTCCCCTCTGATACCGATGCCCCATGCCTGGATGCTAGGCCACCTTCTCCCTGTGCCTTGAAAGCTTCCCTAACTCACTCCAGAACTACATATTGTCTCGTTCTTCTGTCTGAATCTAGAGTCTTTTCTGAATTTCGTGTCTACTCTACCATGTTCTAAATAAAAATTGGTCTTTGAAGACCAGGGAAGTGAGCTCTTCAAAGCATAAGTTAGACCAGTCTCCCCACTCCCATCCCATCCTCCCAGCATGAAGCTCTCCAGTGACTTTACGTAGGATTTAAATTAAAATGCAGACTCCTCACAGAGCCCTACAAGGTCAGTAGGATCTGGCTCTCACTTGACCTCATTTACAGTGCATTGACTTCTACCTCACATGCTCGGATGCAACAGCCTACTTTTCAGGTCCTTAAATATACCCAGATCTTCCTGTCTCAGGACCTTTGCATGGCTCTTTTGTCAGTTTGGTGTGCTCTTTCCCTAGGTCATAGCATTGTTGGTTCTTTCTTACCATTCAGTGCCATGTCCTTGGAAGGCCTTCCTGAACCACACCTTCTAAATTAATCCCACTCTCTAGTTACTCTCTGTCCATCCAGCCCCAAGCTTTATGTTCTCACAGTTTTCTTGTTATTTACTTGTTCTATGTTTATGATATACTTCCTTATCTCTGGATTATGGATTTCACAAAAGGAAGGGGTTGGTTTGTTGTGTTTGACACTGTATTTCCAGCACTAGAGGTGATCAACTAACTTTCACTGAATTAATAAATGGATGGGTCCAATCCTGTGGCCTGAGTCCCTTTTTTGATTATAGTTGCTTAGGTCTTAGATTGTTCTTTGCTTCTGGATCCTTGGTGGCTTAGCTCTAAAATGCATTGACAAAGGCACATTTCCACTTCTTGCTCAACCTCCCCAATCCCCACTGACTTACTCATTTATTTCCAAATATCTGTCATCATTGTGTTTGGACGCCATGTTTTATGTGCTAGCTTTAATTTCACCTCTCTCCCTACAGGTGTCTGCATGCCAAGCACAGGGTCAACTCCAATGGCATGTCTGGAAAAACATTCTTAATGAAGTCTGAAATTCTTAAGGTGGTGAAATTTACTTCTTGTCTACTCCTGCAGTCTCATCTAGTACCATGTTGCCTGAGATACTGAATGTATCATGGACAATACCATGTCACACATACCATGTATGAAATAGAAGTCTAAAAGGACAAGCCACTTCTGCAGCAATTGGCCCCCAATGGCTAGGACTTGATCAATTACTGCCAGCTTCTTTAATTTTTGCTCCAGCTTCCAAGCCAAGACCACCCAGCGAAAGCTAAATATGGTCCACAAACCAAGCACCTTGGATGGCCATCTCCAGCTTCAGATGCTAACAATCTCCAATCTGAGAATACCTGAAGCCTTCCCTTTATTCCACTCTAAACCTTTCCTACTCCCCTGTTTTTCTTTGAGTCTCTGCCAAACACAAGCGATGCCGACTGTTTCCTTTGTGATATCGAGTTCTGAATAAACAGTGTCTGTTTCTTCTCATTTGGGTTGTCTCTGTTCTTTTACACATGAATGTTATGGTTATCCATGGCTTCAAAATCAATCATCCCCAAAAGTAATGGCTGAAAGTGCACATGTTTTTGCTCACAGTTTTGGAGTTAGGGATTTAGGAAGGGCTCAGCTAGGTAGGTTCTCTCTGGTCCACATGACATCAGCTGGGCTGCTGGGTCCGGAGGGTATACTTCCAGACATAATTTCTTCTTGGTCATGAATAGGACACATCTGGCACATCAGTGTGCTTTAGCCTGTGTTCCACTCCATGGTGTCTCAGCCTTCAGGGCCCCAACACATGATGTTCTCAGTGTGGCCACTCTTCTTGTATGGAAGATGGCTTCCAAGAGGCAAAAGTATAATTTATACTCAAAACGGCCCTCTATCATAGCCACCATATTTAATTGGTCAGAACAATCACAAGGCCACTCAGATTCAGTGTATGTTGGGGGATGAGGCATATCATATTGGGGAATGGGGGAGGGGGAACATCATATTCTAGAAGAGCACGTGGGATGGGAGATACTGTCATGGCCATCTTTGGAAACACAATCCATGTTCTCTTCCCTTTCTGTTCTCCAGCTATGCTAGTCTTGTTACCTTATCACAGATACAAGGTAGTTCTTCTGTGCTCAAGGTTCAGGATCTTTGCAAACACTGTTACCTCTGTCTGAATGCTTTCCCTCCTGATCCTTGTCTAAAATTTGATATCCACTACAAATTTGAGCCTGTCATGTCCTCAGGGAGAAATTTCTTGATACCTCCCTCAAAACCTACACACAGAAACTAAGTCAGATCTCCACCATTTTCCGCCATCTTAGCATTTATCAGCATTTGGGATTAAATTCTTACATTATTTTTGAATTAATCTCCATCCCTCCGCCTTCCTCTTGCCATGGGTATAAGCAGGGTGTAGGATCTGGGTGTGTTGATCGCTGTTTTAGCCTAAGTGCCAAGTACAGTTCCTGACACATAGTAAGTGTTAGGTGACAACATTGTTAAATCAATCGATGCATTTAGTTAACTTTTCTGCCCTCGTGCATACCTCTAATAAGAGTCTAGTGTTTGAACTTGCTGTTAGGGCCCTGAGCCCATTGAAAAATCAATTCACATGGAATTTATCCTTGCTTAATGACATTAAATGTGAAGATCTTTTATCAGTTGTTATTTTCATTAAATCTCTGGTGAACACTGACAATACCTGACAAAAGTCCAGCCTAGTAAGGTGAAAGCAACTAGGAGTGGCTTCGGGCAGACCTGGGTTTGAATCACTACCCTTACAACTGATTGTGTGAAGTTAGGTGATTTATTTAACATTTCTGACTCTCCCAATTTCACCATTTGTAAAGTAGGGATAATAATATATGCCTTAGGGGCGCCAGGGTGGCTCAGTGGGTTAAAGCCTCTGCTTTCAGCTCTTTCAGCTGCTTTTCAGCATGATCCCAGCATCCTGGGATCAAGCCCCGCATCAGGCTCTCTGCTCGGCAGGGAGCCTGCTTCCTCCTCTCTCTCTGCCTTCCTCTCTGCCTATTTGTGATCTCTGTCTGTCAAATAAATAAATAAAATCTTTGAAAAAGTAATATATGCCTTATAGAATCTTCCTAAAGATTATGTTAGATAATAATCCTGGAGCAGCCCAGTTTTTAACCCAAGAATCACCATTGTCATTCAAAGTTTATCCAAACAATTGGAAAAGAAATTGATAAAAAGTATTGCCACTTGATAAGGTCAATTTTGCTTAAACCCTGGTTTCCAGTTTTAGTCTGATCTAACTATGCTTTTTAAGGTAACTAGAAAATATTTTACTGTTGGTCTTTAAAAAAAAAAACTTGAGATGACTTCTAATAAATCAGCATACCTGATTTATTGACTTTTCAAAAAGAAAACTAGGACATTTGTCCTCTATGGTTAACCTACCTGTTAATGTATTTATTAACTTGGTTTTTGATTATCGGATGGAACACCAAAGATAAAATATATTGAAGGAGCTCCTTTGGGGGCAATGGAATATTTTCAGGAGGATAACCACTATTTAGGACAACTGAACTATTTATGCCCAAACCTAATTCTTTAAAGAACCTTCTAGCCCCAGTGATTTTGGCTGCATTGGGCCCCACAGACAGAAGCTTTACTTACACAACAGTAAATTTACTTGTATGACCTGTGAGCATGCCCCCATTTTCAGGATGACGAAACTGGGTGTCAGAGAAGAACCAGTGGACAGCCAGTGCAGAGCATAGCCAGAACGTGATCTGGTTTTGCATTCACGTTAGCCGGGGCTCTTTCTTTCTCCGAACCCTTTCACAGCTCGTGAAACTGTGAAGAGATAGGCAAAGCAACAGGGAGCCAGCACAGCAGGGAAATTAATTTCAAGTTGCCTTAGTCATTGCTGTCAGACTCCAAAGCCCCGACATGGATTAGCAGCCTGTCTACTTCCTCCTCAGAGAGGAACCACCAGTCATGCTTGTGCGTGACCAGGGTGGCACCCCCAGAGCCTCTGCCAGTCCCGCCATCAGACAGGACGTGTCTGGGAAGAAGAATTTGCAGTCGACTGCTCCACCATTCAGGTCCCCATCTGTGTCAATTGAGTAATTTATAAATGCACTTTTTCCTGTGCTGCAAAGGAGATGCACAGGACCTTTGGAAATAATTCAATCTTTTTCAAGGGAACACATTTGGGGAAATTATTGTTAATGCATCTGAGTAAGAGGTGCTCAACCCCAACAAATATTTCATGCAATTATAGCAAAGATGAGACAGTGACAACCAGTGACCATCAATCATTCTCCAGATCAATAATAACCATGGAACATGCAATCAAACCTAATCAACACCCCGTGATTAAGGAACGGAGCCTCTCTTCTTTGCTCTCGGGGTCATAGTCCCTTGAAAGGATTGGCTCAGAGTCCTCGAGACAGGGCATAATATTGAAACAAACATACAGATATGGGCTTTAAAGTCTAGCAGATCTGGGTCAGGTCCTATAAATACTTGCTACTCAACCTTGGACAAAATTATATGATAAAAATTAACACTTAACTGCATTCTTTGTCTCTCTCTCTTTCTCTCTCTCTCTTTGGTGCCCTACAAATGTCCTGAGCATTTTATCTGTATTATCTCATTTAACCTTATAATATGTGTGAGGTTTGTACCACTTTGCCCCCTCTTTACAATAAGGAAACAGTCTTAGAGAGAGGGGTTAGCCTGCTCAAAGCCATTTACACAGCAAGGGACTCAAATCCAGTTCTGTCTGACCAAAGCTTCCATAATTTCCAAACTGGAGAACTTTTAAAATTAACCAATGCCAACTCATTTCATATACCTGAATCATCATCTTTTAGGGCAAAGACTAGGCATGTACTCTTTTAAGTAAAAATGTTAATGGACTATAGCAGATATACAGAAAAATGAACTCATGAAGTATAGCGTGGTGTATTTTCCCAAAGTAAATATACCATGTGTGCAGAAAAAACCAGCCCCCAGGAGCTCCCTGGTATACTGCCTAGTCACTACCACCCCTTTCTGTCCAAGGATAACCAGCATCCTGACTTTAAATGGCAGACCTGCATTTTCCACCCTTTTGAACTTTATGTAAGCGGAGTCATAGCATTGACATACTTCTGTGTCTGTCTTTGCGTTACATTCCTGATATTCATCAATCCTGGGAAGGATGTAAGTTGTTTGTCCATCCTTGTTGCTGTAGCATATCCATTGTGTGAATATGCCACAATTCATTTGGTCCATCTGCTCCCGATGGATGTCTTTTCCATTCTTGGGTATTACAAATGCTGCTCCTACTAACATTCTTTCATCAGTCCTTTGGCTGGCAAAAATGTATGCCTTTCTGTTGTGTGTCTAACTAGGAGTGCAACTTCTGGGTCACTCTCTGTGTGCGTTCACCTATAGCAGATCCAGGAATGAGTATTTCAAAATTCCCAGGTGATTCTGATACATAGCAAAGGTTGAGGAACCCTGTGTAACCCTATGTCACCTCCCTTATTTAGAATGTAGCTGTTGTTGCTTTTTGAAATATAAGTAAGTCATAATAAAGTTCTAGATAGAAGGCTTTGCCTTATTACTAAAGACAGCCTCTCTTCCTCCCTCCAGTCCTCCGTTTCATTTCCCTGAACCAAGGTACTCTAACTTTTTAATGCCTAAGCTTCAAAGGCTGGCTGGTCCTGGAGGAAAAAAGAGCCTGCATGCCTGTGTCTCTTATTCTTGGAAACGGTAAGATTTTGCCATTGCAAGGAAGAGAATAATGGAATAGTATAATTTTTGGCACCAAATCTCTTAGTTGCTGAGGACCCATGAAAAGAACTGAGGGTGTTATGGCAGATAATAAGCACACAAAACGCATAGTACATGGCGTGGCTCTCCATAAATGGCCCTGTTATTATGATTATGATTATTGCTATCATCAGTAACAGCAAAGAAGTGAAAATATGCTAGGGCTGTGAGTTCTTCATGAAGCAGATCTGGCCGGTCATTTCTGAATACTCCCAACATGTACCATGGACCAGACTGTATACAGCACAAGGAGTTCAGGGAAGAACAGGCCAGGCTGTCTTGAAGACACTCACTTGTCTAGTGGCAGAGGGCTGCTGTATCTCTGAGCTCATTTTGTCCATGCATGATGTTTGAAGTAGAGGGAGGGCACTTAAAGAGGTGAGTATTTCAGAGGAAGCAAGTCCCCACTACTCCAGTACTGTAGGAAAGCACATTCGTACTGAGGATAGATAGACCACAAGTTTTATTTCATGCTCTAGGAATCTGTACACAGAGACCTTCTAAGAAACCATATACCTCTGTCATGGTGATTTTAGTCTCTAATAAGAGAGAGAGTAATAACTAATTCGTTTTAAGTCAGAAAGAAGAGGGTGAGAGGCCTTGTAGTTGAAAGGTTTCCAGTGCACAGACAAATGGCATCACTGGGCTTCAGGCAGGGAGAAGTAGGCAGCTCCATGGGTGGACAGAGCTCAATGTTCTGGTTTCTTTGCTCTGTCTGTGTGCTTTTAGCTCTGTCTTGTTTTCTCCCTCTGCCTCTCTCACATGGTCTTTCTCTCCATCTCACAGGTTCTTTGTGTCTTTGTGCCTCTGCCCCTTTCTCCTCTCTTCCTTATAGACTCCCTGCTTACTCACAGTTTCTGCTCCCCAGGATTTCAGCTTGCAAGGGTCATTGGCTTGGCACGGGCCTTAAATCTGTCATAACTCAGCCTCAGGTTCTCTGTGCCTTCATGACTACAGCTCTATTAGTAGCTATATTTTGTGTCTCTTTATTCAAGCTCCTAAGGGCATCTGATTGTCTCAGTTCACCTCTCAGAGCCCACCACTTGAATTACAGATGGGTTTCCATTGCATAGAGTGGCGTCCTCCAAGGAGGGAGCCCAACTCTAATACAGTCAGCTATACCGTGGGGAAGAAGACCACCTGATCTCGTGCTCCAACCATTCAGCTACAAGATGAGCAGTTGCCTTACAATAGTGTGTTGGATGGAACAGGCAATGAAACATGGTAAGAAACCTTTCAAGCTGCAGAGTCCTTATATCTGAAATTTGCTTGGGAGTGACCAGAGGCTCCTGGGGCCCAGAAATTTTGTCTGGGTAGTTTTTGAATGCCCAGAAACTGGTTCATAAGGCTCAATAGTATTTTTGGAATGAATGAATTCACTTCTCTGTTCTCTATCATATGCATGTTTTCCCTCCATGCCCCAAGAATTGGGGTTTCACTCTTTCATTTACTCATTCAACAAATATTTACTGAGCATCGACTTTGTGCTGGACACTGTTTTGTACACTTGAGACTTAACAATGGATAAAATCACCTGCCTTAGTAGAGCATAGTAATAAGTACTAGGAGAAAGAATAAAGTGGTAGGGTCATGATAGGGAGAGTATTTATGCAAGGAGGTCAGGGAAGTCTAGTTTGAGGAAGTAACACAGAGTAGTTAATTGAATAAAATGAGGGGTAAAACTTACACAAATCTAAGAGAAGTTTTCCCTAGGGGAAAGATTTCTTTTCACTCAGTTGGAACAAGCAACAAGTATAAAAGCTGTAAGGTGGGGACAGGCTCTGCACTTTATAGGACAGCAAGGTGGTAGGCGTCTAGCCTCCAAGATAGTTCCTAATCTCTGCCTCAGTGTGTGTGTGTGTGTGTGTGTGTGTGTGTGTGTGTGTGTGTGTGTTTTCCTTTCTCTGTGGATTCAGAGCTGGTCTAGGTGACCAAAAGAGCATGAAAGAGGTGATGGTGTGACTTCTAGTGATAGGTCATAAGAGGTATTGGCAGTCCTGGCTTGGCCTCTTGGCTCACCCACTCTGGGAATAGTCAGCCACCATGTTACGGGATCACACAAGAACCCTGTACAGAGGCCCTGTGGAGAGGAGCTAAGGCCTCCTGCCAATAACCAGCACAAACTTACCAGCCACGTGAGTTAGTCACCTTGGAAATAGATGTGCCAGCCCCAGTCAAACCTTCAGGTGACACTGGCTACAGCAGACATCTTTGCAACCTCATGAGACCCTCAACCACAAAAGTCCAGTCAAGCTGCTTCCAAAATACTGGCCCGCAAGAACTGTGAGGTAGTAATTATTCACTGTTGTCTTAAGCCTTTAAGTTTAGGCATAATTTATTATGCAACAATAGGTGATTGGTACATGTGATCAATGAGTCTAGAATAGAGTGAGCTCTGGAGGGATGCTTTAAATTAAGGATGGAGCAAATGGTTCTATTATAGAAAACCTTGTAGTTTATAATAAGGAATTTGAATTTACCCTGAACTTGATGTTAAATCTGTGAAGGGTTTTGACCATGGGAATGGCATTAGGTTTTAGAAAGATCATCCAGGAAGCTAAGTGGAGAACTGAAACCAAGGGGAAAAGTGCAAAGGCAGGGGGACATTTTAGGGGCTACTGTGTTTGTCCATGTAGAACATACTGATGTCAGGGACTCTTTAGGCTCTATTTTGAAAGGCATAATCTGTGGGTTTTCTGATGGGATTGGAATAAAGCGTGGGAAAGTGAAAAAGTCAAGATGTATTTAAACTTTTGACATCAGCCCCTGGGAAAAGAGGGTACCATTTATAGAGATGAGGGTTAAAGTGCTGGTGACATGGTGAACAGATCTGAAGGTGGAAGAATGGAATATTTGGGGGTCAGTAAGAGGAAGAAAAGCCAGCTATAATGACTGAGAAGGAATGGCCAGGGAGGTAGGAGGAAAACCAGGAGAGTGGGCAGTCCTAGAAGGCATGGGAGGAAAATACTTAAGGGAGCAGAGAGTAAACTACTCAACCAAATTCTGCTCTGTGTATTGGTACAGTGAGCTGTAAGCTCTGATGGCTGAATTTGGCATGGAGGACATCATTGCCAACCCTAGGAATGAGAAACACAGCCTGGCGGGTGTGCTTATGAATTCATCAGCCCCAGAATATATTTTGCTAGTCTTCCTCTTCCTTTTGTCATGATGAAATCAACTCAGCCAGTACCGGTTGTCACCTACCTGTCAAACTTACAGGGCAATCCTCATTTTGTGATTCTCCTCCACACACTGACCCATCCATGGTGTCCAATTTTTCACACCTGTGGAGACTGATACCAAGCTAGAATCCACTCTGCTTTGGAAGTTGAGAGTCTTAAAAATGTATTGGAAGGAGGTAGAGCTGGAGGTGAGGGGACCAGGCAGGGCTGGGTAAAGTAGTGAACCCCTGACTGGATTCGGTGGGGCCACAGGAATCCACTGAAAGGCGTCCTGTGAGTATTTGACACAACCACCTTGTACTTCGTCAATCCTCCAGTCAGCAAAACAGAGAACAGAGGGGCTGAGGAGGGGATATTAGCAGAATTTAAGAAGTTAAGCAGGATTTGAGTTGCACTGTTATTCCTCAGGATGAAGAAAAGTTTTGCTGAATTTTAGGGATCTATAAAAATTCAGGAAAAGGAATAGGGATGATGTTACCAGAGGATTTATACGGTGAAGTGAAGAATCACAGATTCAAGAGACCCACTTCTTTATGGACTGGAAAATTAGAAAGATGAGTCTGACTGCAGTTCTTCGCCTCAGTTTCTCCACCTGGAAGCAAGGATTGCCCTAACACCGGATCTTTGATCACAGGCTTCTCTTAAAGAGGCCAACGAAGCTCCTGCCTCCTGCATCAGCAAATAGCCATTTGCTCCCAGGAGAGGAGTTATTTATGCAGGTGAACAAAGCAAACCTTGAAGGAGGTACAGTGCGATGTTCCCTCCTCGACACCTCTACTGCCTCGGTGTCTCTCCTTCAGCCCCTCAAAATCAGATCAGATCCATAGGGTGCTGGCGCTTAGAAGATCCACAACTAGTGCCATTTACCATTTTCAGTACTGTCTTAGAACCCACAGATCATTGTATATAGTTGAAGTCTCTACCAGTTTGGCAGCCTGCTTCTCTGGGGAGCACTGTTTTTCCCTTAGGTTCCCCTTTGATTCCCAGGACCTAATAAGTCTCTGTCACATACCAAGTGCACAGAATGATGCCAAATTTTACTCTTCACTCAATGATTCTCTCTGTGCCTTTATAGCTTTGGCACCACTCCCCAAAAACCACTGCCCTTAATTAATTTCCAGCTTCCCAGGAAATGCTAAGGCATCATGGTCATGCTTTCATTCATGCGCTCGTCTCATGGATATGCATTCGTTGGTGGGTCCAGACCTTGCAGCCCAGTGAACAAGTTAAAGTCTGGGCTTATAGTTTCATGTCAGAGTTCTTCCATCAGAGTCAACTGGGGGACTTGTAAAAAAAAATTATATATATATGTATACATGTATATATAATTATATATGCATATAATTATATATATGTTTATATATATACATATATATTATGTTTATGTATATATATGTATGTATACATATATATGTATACATATATATAATGTTTATGTATATAAACATAATATATATGTATATATATACATATATGTATGTATACACACAAACATACATATATATGCATGTATGTGTATATACACACACACACATATATCCCAGGACCACATTTCCATCCTGTTGGTTAGTAAGTTTTCAGGTCCTGGGGGTTGGCATTTTCCTACAGATCCTGTGGGATTCCGTGGGTGGGACATGGAGAGTTCCATGAGAAGATATGGTGTGTCTATATGGTGTGACTCAACAACTTAGTTGGGAACCTCAGAAAGGTCTGTCATAGTTAACACTCAGATTCTCCACCTGCAAAGCCTCTCTCCTGCCTACCTCTAAGGTCCAGTGTGGGGACAATATAAAATAACCAATAGCAGTATGGGCTTGGTATGTGTCACATTCTCTACACAAACCACGAATTGTTGTCCTTAAGCTTTAGCCAGTGTTGGAGACTTCCGTGTAGCTGGCACTTCATTACTAATTTAAAAATGCATTACCAGGGGGCACCTGGGTGGCTCAGTGGGTTAAGCCTCTGCCTTCAGCTCAGGTCGTGATCTCAGGGTCCTGGGATCGAGCCCTGGATCGGGCTCTCTGCTCAGCGGAGAGTCTGCTTACCCCTCTCTCTTTGCCTGACTTTCTGCCTACTTGTGATCTCTCTCTCTGTGTCAAATAAACAAGTAAAATCTTTTTAAAAATGCATTATCGGGGTACCTGCCATGTACAAGTTAGGGTTTTCTATCTTCCACAGACTCTTGATAGGGGTTCACTAAATTAGCTGTAAAATTAGTGGCTGATGACATTTTAATGTACTGACTCTCCGAGTATGTTGCATTTACCATCTTGAAGAAAATCACAAAATAATATAATTGATAATAATAATTGCTTTCATTTTATTGTAATTTTATAATGTACCAAGCGCTGTGTTAAGCACTTTTCTTAGAGCTGAAAAGGACTTTTGGAACTGTCTACTAGAGGCCACAAATCAACATGTAATTGATCATTTTTTTAACCTTAATAGTATTTTAAAAGGCAGTGTTACTAAGCATGAGACACATTTAATAGAAATAGAAAAATCTTAATCCCTGTTGTTTTTCAGAAGACTCACGGCACACGCCACTGTCACCTGCCTGAGACTCCAAGGTAAACTCAATCCTCCCACTTCTCAGATTAAAAATTGGATGCTCAGAAAGTTTATATGGCTTACATGGAATCATTTGGGTCTGTCTGAGTGCTCCGGCTCTTTTACGAAATTGCTTCTTCAGCTTAGCAGCCATCAAAATCTCCAGTTCAGTCAATTAACCTGGCACCTTGGCCTTCAACTCAGTTACACACCACAGGCTGAGCAAAGCCTCTTCCTTCATAGCCATGACCTACCATGATCTCTAGCCCTCAGTCTCTCTGGAGGCTCCCTCAAGCTCCATGTCTTTCACATGCACTTTCCCCTGCTCCCGTGCACATCACAGGCACAGAAATGTACCATCAGGTGCACACTCCTGGCGCTTTCTCTCATGAACTCCTCCTAACCTCATTAGCCACTAGGTACCCTTTGTCTGGAAGATGGGTTCCTGGCATGATGATTTAAGCAGTCAATTTAATTGGAAGATTAGGAAAGACCTGGTGTCCGGCTATCATTTGAGAATAGACAGAGCAATAGTCCATTTTAAAACCTATTCCCCACTCTCAATTCTTGCATATTTTGCCCAGTTCCCAAACTCAAGAAATTCCACATAGTTTTTACACCACTAACTCCTTCATTTGTTGACATCTCTGCCCAAAGATGACCTCTGCAGAGAGGACTTCCTGGCTGCCCCCATCCAACATGGCCCTCCATTGCCTCCTGCCACTATACATTCATATCACCTACATTTATGTCATCTGCAATATGGTGGTGGGTTTATGGTGACCTCACATCTCACTCCGAAGGGCTTGGGGGCACAGACTGAAAGGTTCTCCCAAGATCCCACCTTCTAGTCTTCACATCTGTGTGTAAGTCCCTCCTGTTAAGTATGGGCAAGACCTACGACATGCTTTTAACAATAGTATATGGTGAAGTGATGAGATACAATTACAATTTGAATGTGATTTCCTGGTTGTATCACAGTTGGTACACTCCATCTTGCCAGCAGACTTGCTTTCTCCATTGCTGGCTTTGAAGAAGCAAGCTGCCATGTAGTAGGTGAATACCCTGTTGGAGAAGTCATTTTAGCAAAGAGTCTATGGGCAGCATCTAGGAACAGAGCAAGAAGTTGAAGTTCTTGGACTTACAGCCAGGGGGAGATGGATTTGGAGAACAACCTTGGTGAGCTTAGAAGTAGACCCTTTGGCCGTTGAGCCTCCAGATGAGAACTGAGCCTTGACCAATGTTTTAATTTCAACCTTGCAGAGAGAATGCAGCTCACTCTTGCCCAGACACTTGAACCACAGAAACTGTGAGGTATTAAAATATTTGTTCTTTTAAGTTGTGGTTTGTGGCAATTTGTTAGAAAGCACAGAAAGCTAATATGGATATTTCCTCCTTCCTCTACCTTGGTTTTTGTCTGTGTAACTTGCTTTGACCCATAGAGAATGGCAACAATGTCAGTGTGCTGGTCCTGAGCATGGGCAATAAGAGGTCCCATAGGTTCATGCCTGTTCTCTTAAATTTCTGTCATCATCTTCAGAAGCATATGCCTAGGCTAGCCCACTGCTTCCAGAAAGGGAATGAGAGCCCCAAGGAATATTCTCCAGTGAAGTTTACCCTAGATTGGCCTTTTCTCAGTTGACCTGGAGATGTGCAAGAACCTCTTAATCTGGGTCAGTATGAGTCCATGGGTAACTGGGTGGAACTGAGACTGCAGCTCCCCTCTTCTGATTCTTAGTGTGGTGAATTCCCAGGAGAAAGCAGCTCAAACTAATATTAGTATTTATATTCGCTTTATACTTTGGCATCTGGGGTTTTCATCTGGGGTGTAGAGATAGAGGCCATGGAGGGAGCTCTTTGAAACATTTGAAATTATATATTGAATTTATATTTTGTGCATTTGGGTGGGAAAGATAGCCTATAATGGTCTCTCCCATTTAGAAAGTGATCCATAACTCCTCTCCCATTAAAGAACCGGAGAGGGCTTTCTCCCCTGCTAAGGCCAAGGGATGGTGTTTTTCACTTAAGAAACATGATTCTCAACTCCTGTTCATTTCTCTTAGTTATTTACCTTAAAATTTTATGGATTGGTTCTTGGTAGCTTTCAGAAGATACCATTTCTTAATGCCCATGCATTTTCTTTATCAGTTAAAAAATATCAATATTTCCCTAAGGAAAATGATTCTAATAAGGATGTTTTTAAAATTCCAACAACAAGACCTATTAAGAATGTTAATTCCCCAAGTTCCTTCAGTTTTATATCTCTGAAAGAAATTACTTCCATTTTTGTAAGTGTGGTATATTGATGGGACACATTGTGTTTCCAATTGCCAGGAAGAAAATATCAGAGAACCCAAGGGAGCATGGAGTTCAAATCCCCCATTTGACTTTGCTCCCATTTCCTAACTGCACAGCCTTGCAAAGGTCAATCCACCTCTGCATTTTGGTTTTCTTAGCCTCTAGGTTGAGATAATCATATCTATATTCACAAGGTTGCTGTGAGAATTACATGAACTAACATGTGAAAACTTGCCTGGTACATAGTAAGTTGTAGATAAATGTTGGAAATTCAAATGTATTATATTTCCTGCCATTTCTGCTCATTTGCAACTCTTCAAAGTGGGGAGAGCCACTTCTTTGTTTCAAAGTGATCACTTGGGGAGTAGAAGTGGGTTGTTTATTGACTATTCAGCCAGGCTCCTCCTTTTGGGAGACAGGGGCTATGTAAATACCAGTATTATTATATTATCCATCTGGCACTGTGGCTTCCGAGTGCAATTAGCTATTGAGGAAAATACATTGAAGAAAGAAGGATCCAGGAAGATTTAACAATAATAGTAGCAATTAGCATTTTTCTTGTTTTGTTAAGGACATAGAATTTATGAGACCCTCCAAGAATTTCCAAATATTAAAGAGACTTTAAAATCATCATTACACTTTTCTCTACTCCCATTACCATAGCCCTCATCTCAGCCATCAACCCATCTCTTGTCAAGAATATTCTGATAGCTCCTAACTGGCCCCCTCCACTCTAGTCTCATTCTCTTTTAATTCATTCCGTGCTCTGAAGTCAAAATGATCTTTCTAAGATACAACTCAGACTACGTTCACTTCGAGACCTCTTGATGGCTCTTTAATGACTTTAGGGGAAAGGCCAGACTTTGTTAATAATATGCCCAAAGCTTTTCTGGGCTGGCCCTTGTCTCATACCTCCTCACACATCTCTCTCCATCTCTGCCCCTGTTCTGTCAAATTTCATTTCATTCTTCCAATCAATCATTCACAACTATTCTATAAGAGGGTGAGGGAAGTTGAATACACGGTATCCATCTACTTCATGCCTGGCCTTACAGCCAGATGAAACTGGAGCTGGCTCTTGGGATATCTCCATTTTACCCAGTAACCCTGTAAGAGAGGCTGGCTTAAGGGTCATTACACATGGCAGCTTCCACTGCTTCTTCCCTGAATTATACAGACTCACCGGCTCCCACCCCAACGGAGAAGACATCTACAGGCCTTCAACAATGGTGCATTGCCTCTGGGAAATTAGGGCATGGAGGAGCATAGCAGAAAATCTTTGGCACTCCAAAAATGTCTTAGCTAGAACACAAGGAGCACAAGTCATAAAAGAAAGCAGGTCATAAGTTGGGCTTTATGGAAACTGCTATTCTTCAAGACATACCCTTGGAAAAAATGAAAATGTGACCCACAGACAGGAACAATAGTTTCAAAGATATATCTGATGAAGAACTCCTATCTAGAGTATGTAAAGACCTCTCAAACTGCACTAATAAGAAGATAAACAAATCAACTCTAATGGGCAAAAAATTTGAACACATATTTCAGCAAAGAAGAGATATGGTAACCAAAAAGGCAAATGAAAAGAAGCTCAACATCATGAGTCACTAAAAAAAAATACAAACTAAAACCACAATGAGGTATCAGTGAACAATTATTAAAATGGAGAGAAAAAGTCACACCTGTTGGCAAGGAGGTGGGGAAACTGGGTCTCTGACATTGTTTAGGGGAAATGTAAAGTAGCACAGCCACTTTGGAAAGCATTTGGCAGTTTCTTTCTTTCTTTTTTTTAAAGATTTTACTTTTAAGTCATCTCTACACCCACTGTGGACCTTGAGCCCAAGATCAAGAGTCACACGCTCTACCGACTGAGCCAGCCATGTGACCCTTGGCAGTACAGATGAAAACACATGCTGGCACAAAGGCCTGAATGAGGATGGGTATAGTGGCTTTATTCATAATTGTCCCTGACTGAAAATAATCCAAATGTCCATTGACTAGTAAATGCATAGACAACCTGAGATACATCCAGGCAGTAGGACGCTACTCAGTGATAAACAGAGCAAACTCCTAGGGCAGGTGACAACATGACTGAATCTTGAGTGTGATGCTAAGTCAAAAAAGTCAGATGCAAGCAGCTGCATACTGTACGATTCCAATTCCATGACATTCTGGAAAAGTCAACATCATGGGAAAAGATACTGGGTCACTAGCTGCCTGGCCCTGGGGGACAGTGGGGAGGGAAGTAAATGCAGAGGGTCCCTAAGGACCTCCTGGGGGTGGAGGGAACATCATGCATCTTGAGGGCAACAGTGTTTATATGACTCTATGTTTGTCAAAACTCTTCAAACTGTACACCTAAAAAAGTGCATTTGATTGAATGTAAATTTTATTTTCAAAAATCATGAGTAAGAAGAAAAAGAGACACATGGATTGAAACCCAAACAGGTTTATGAGCTTGCACAAAATCTCTCAGGAAGTTATTTATGCAGATTTAACCTGCACTCAGCATCTTGTCCTAAATATAGTCATCATTTATTGAGAAGCTAAGGAAAAAAATAATTGTCCCGCCATATAAAGAAAGCAAACTCGTTAGCCATTCTCTCTGAGAAGGAATGACAATGAAAATCCATGAGTGAAGGCACTGCCCATCAGTGTTCCCATCTGCTCTGGCAACAGTCTTCCACAGATGTGTGATCTCAGGCAGGGCCAGGCCTTTGTAAGAAGAGCATGTCTATTAAGGACATCGGTAGCCTTGGATTCCATTCTTGAGAGAGTCATGCAACATTCTACTGCTAAGTTGTCTCGTTTCTTCAGAGGAGTCATGGATAGCTCTGGGGATCAGTTTTCCCCCCTCTTGGGAAGTCTAAGTGCCTTGAGCTTCTCAGGTACAGACCCAGGGTTTGTTAAAAAATAAAAAGACAGCTAACATTTTTAGGTACTTATCATGTGCTACCCACTGTGCTGACAACTTACACAGGTGATGAAGGCTCACTTCACTTCATCAACAACCCCATTTTGTGGGTCAAATAGCTAACCCTTCAAGATAGGTGAGAGAGAGAAGCGCACAGTAGATACCATCCTGCCTATGCCCACCATGCTCTGACTACTTCAGTCAATGCTCCTGGCCTGATTTCTGACTGCCTGCAATTCTTCTCTCTTGAAACTACTTTCCCCGTATATGCAGCTCCTACTGCATGATGCCTAACAGAGGTCAATGTATAAACATCCCAGCTCCTTTGGCACTTGGAGGGGATAATTCTGAAGTCTATGCTATAAACCAGTATCAAAATTTCCACAGGGAGTTAATTTCTCAGGTGCCCAGCCTTGATGAATTGCCTTCCATCTCTCATCTTACTTCTCCATTCTCCTACTGGTGTTGCTTTCACCATACAAATAAACTACTTGCCCACCAATTCTTACCTCTTGATCCTTATCTGGAATAATCCAAATGAAGAGCCACAATGGCACCTGGACAAATTACTGTTGCAATAACCATGAGAAGTTGTTCTCAGAGGAGGCTCAGAGTCCACGTGCAATGAATGAATGAACGAACGAATGAGTAAATGCATATATAAATTAAGTCCTAGAACATCAGAAGGAAGAGGGTTTGTAGAACCTTCTCATGCTGAGAGAAGGCTTTCTGGAAGTGGTGAGAATTTAGCTCGGCACTTAAACCTGAGTGGAAGTTTAGGTGTCTCCTTACCTATATAGAGCAACATGTGGCTGGACTGTCGTGGCTGAGGGATGAATGAGCAATGACACTGGTCAGAGAGGGCCCAAAGTGAACAAATTGACTCCACTCTGATGGTTTAGTTTCCTTCTATGACACCTACCTCTCTGTAAGCCAGCCCTCTTCCTTCCAGGAAGTGAGAAGAAAACAAATGAACAGTATGGCCAGCTCATGTGGTGGCATCTGACAGGTGGCTCCAAATCCCAGAGTGTCTCTGAGCTCCTGGACCCAAAATCAAGGCTGGGAGGAGCAACAGTATTTAGAAAAAAGTAGTGGCCTGACTCTAGGGACAACTTCTTCATTCTGATTCCAAGGAGATGAGCTGGAGACATGACACATCAGATATGACTGTGTCTGTGGTATTTCACATGTGGGTAGTAATACCTATCATGGGGCTGTCATAGGTAGTAAATGACACAATGTCTGAAAAGCTCATCATAGTGTCTGACACATAACAAATTCCAATTAATGGGACCCCCAATGAGCAAAATGTCTTAGTAGCAGAAGATGGATCTTGTCTTCAGTTTCTATATAATGTTCAGCTTTGTTCTTAGAGGAGTGAGTGGTCTCCAGCAGCAAAATCAGAAAGAGGAGACCATGATGTCTCCCTCCCCAGGTAAAGATTTTTATGACCTTATGTATGTGGAGCACCAAACCAATGCTTAGTAAGTACCATGAAATCTCAGTCTAAAGACATAGGAGGAGGGGCTATTCTTGAAGACCAATGGACCGCAGCTTCCCCTGAGTGATCTCCCCAAGGCTTATTCTACCCATGGGCATAACTCCAGGGGGAGGGAGACTTACCCTGAAGCTCATGATTCCTCACTTGCTTAGGCCTCTGAGACCAAAATTCTGCATTCATACTTTGGCATTTTTTTTTGTTGTTGTTAAATAGAGCTCCCTCACTCAGCTGAACACACCTCAGTCCCCATGACCACAACTTGTTCCTTGATAGAGGCAAAGGTTATGATGGGAACATTCTCTAGGCTTACATGTGGAATCCAGGTGAAGCTGAAGGAGTGAATCCAACTAGAACCATCCTCAGAAGCCTGCTGTGCCTTCACTTAGATATCTCTTCTTTCATCCTTTCTCACCTCTCTGCCTTCCTCCCATAACAGAGTCACAGGATGTCCAAACATAGGAATCATCAAGATTTACCACCTAATGTCTGAAGAAAGGAAGGTGTTTATTTGCTCAGTGGCTGAATCAAGTTCCTGTCTTTGAGTTTAGAGTGACTTTCTTATACTGCACCATTTCTTCCTCCCTCCCTCTCTTCCTTCCTTCCTTCCTTCCCTTCTTCCCTCTATCCTTCCATTTACTGCCTAAAAATAAAGAAGTTTTATCTTTTCTCTAAAAAGGAGGTTACTTCCTGAAGATGGCCAACAAGGGACAAAGAACGGTCTAATTTTTTTACACCTGGGACTCGATTGTTTCCACTGGCCTTCTGTGCTCTTGGTTTATGAAAAATCAATAGTTTAATATAGAAAAAAAATCCCCTGGCTATCTATTTAGAGCTGTATTGCCTTCGTCGCAGGGCTCTGGCTCTGCCTGCCTGCCACGAACTCCTAGGTCAGGTTGTCTGGTGAGGTGTCAGTCCAGCTCTCTGTGCCCAGTCACCTGATGCGGGTGACTATAGTTGTAACAGCCGTAACGGAACTCAGACAAGGGTCCGGGGCTGAGCACTTCTGAGAGACATTTCATGTATGATGACCCTCATCTGCATAGTCGACACCCAATAAATTCGTAACTGAATTGCTTCAAATGAATAACTGCAGAACCCAAGTAGATAAGGGAGATGGCGTCATTCTTGTAACAGAGAAGCAGCTATGTAGTGAGTGTCTACCGTATTTCCCACTTCCAGTACTAATCTCATCCCCTCTGTAGCATACTCACTTAAGGAGACAATTATTATCCCAATGAAAAAATTAAAGCTTGGGGAGTTTATGTGACAATGAGGTCATTGGGGAAAGCACAACTAGATAATAATACCCCCTTTCCGCTTGCTAAAGCCCATAGTTTCTCTGCTTGACCTCGGGGTTTCTGGGCATGTGGGAAAATACAACCCACCAAGATTTAGTGATGAGCTCTTAAATACCCACATCTTGGACTTAATCTTGCCCCTTGTTCCTTCCCCAACCCCAACTAACTGAATCCCAAAATAAGCAATGTAGACCTTTGAATGGAGCATGACTGACCTTCAGTTTCCACAGTGACCTATGATCCATGCTTGGACTCCAGGTGAGGTGGGATAATTGGGTTCTTTCCTTAGAATTTTAGACTTGAGGGACTCAGGGAGTGAACTGGCTGGTAGTGACCTCCCATGATGGGAAGTCTACAGGCACACACTGTGGCTGGAGGAGAGCTCATGGGTTATACTCAAGACACAGCAACAGAGGAAGCTTGGGGAATGGGAGAGGAGAGAAAGAACAGAAAGGAGAGTAAGGTTGTTGTGCATGTGTAGAGGAGGAAGAGAGAGAGAGGTAGTCTTTTCCTGCTCCCTCTCCAGCTCAGTGGTTTGGAGTTAGTGTCCCACCACTGAGTCAGGGATTAGCAAACACAGCATGCAGGCCAAATCTGGCCAGCTCCTTATTTCTGTAAGTAATTTTACTGGAACATAGCCACACCCTTTCGTTGATGTATTATCTGTAGCTGCTTTCAGGCTACAATAGCAGAATTGAATGGTTGCAGTAACAACCAGATGGCCCACAAAGCCTGAAATATGTATGATCTGGACATTTGCAGAGAGAGTTTGCTGACCTCTGCACTAAGCCTGAGGAATTCCTGGTACATGAGGACTTGTGTTCATAACTAAGGTCATTTGAAAGATTTTTAGGTTTCAGAGACATTGGATACTTTTACTTTGGGAAAACTTGTGAAATACTGTCACACTCCACTTTAAATATATTTCCTTAAAACTTAAATTAAGATGGAGATGCGGTTGATGTAAATGATGCAACGTTACATTTTAGACGAATTTAATTAAGCAATTGATTTTGACTATACACATTGCATTTGTATGAATTTCGAAGGAAAGTCCTCTCCCCAGCCCGACCCCAGGGGGATCTCAGACTCTGGCCAATCTCATGAGCCTGAGGCTTTGCTTATGGGCCCTGTGGATACCATAGCCAGGTTCAAAGCAACTTCAATGTCACTTCTTCCTTTATCCTATTGTTTTCAACAGCTCAACTGAGATATAATTTATGTGCCATAAAATTGACCCATATTAAGTGTGCAATTCAATGAGTCCTCGTAAAATTACGGAGTTGGGCACCCACTGCTGGAATCATATTCCCATCTTATTTTCAGACAGCTTTCTGTCCTATCTTGAGGTTCACTTTTCCTTTCAGATTGCTTGTCCCTTTCTGAGCTCCCTAAGGGAGAGCCTGTGCTATTCCAGGTAAGCAGCTCACCCTTGTATTTGCTGGACTATAAGGTTTATGATTTATCTGCATGATCTCATGACATTTTCATGGGCCTTAAGTGTGGCAGGCCTGGTCATTTCCAGTTCCCAGATCACTGTCCAGCTGACAAGTGTTAGCCACATTTCTAGGCAATGTGAGAGGGTCATCAATACAGCTACCTCTTTTGAAGTTTGGGGAAAGATCAGAGATGGGTATAAATAACGAGCAACTGAAAGGAGCAATCTAGACTCTTGAGGAGTATGACATTGTGATTAAATCTGGGTTCGAACCCTGGCTCTGACTCCCATTTGCTGCACAGCGTGGGCCTGCTCTTTTGGTTCCTCAGCTATAGAGAAGGATAATCCTAGATGCATTGTTAAGGTGAGAAGTAGACCTGTTAATCTACATAAGACACTTGGAATGGTGCTCAGAGGATGGTCAAGTGTGATAAATTTGGAAACAACTCCTAGAGATGGATAGACTTCCTCTTAGCAGGAAACTATCAAGTGAGTTGAGGAAATATTTGATGAAACTGCTCGAAGTGGGGGCTGGGTTTCAGAGGCGGCAGGAAGATTTCAAGGAGAGGCGGTATGAAGATGGAGAAGATAACAACATGTCGCCCCTCCCCAGTTGGGAAGAGAGTGGCACTTAAAGTTTTGAGAAAAACAATGGAAAGTCTATATCAACAAGGAAGAAAAAGCATACCTGGCTGTAGGGGCTGTGTTAGAATGATTCCCCAGGCTCTGGGATTATGGTTTACTTACCTCTGCTGGGAAATTGAGTGGGTTAAGGAAATTGTACTTAAAAAAATAAAGACAAATCCCCAGCTGTCATCCAAACTGGGGAAGAAACACAAGACAGAAGTGCGGGTGCCATTTAAGGGAAGTGTTTGTAGATGGCCCTATTTGTCAGAGGAGGGAGAAGCCATTCCAGCTGAAGGATTTAGGGAGGCTCCATAGAAAAATGGGCTTTGGAACTTGGCCTTGGGTCATACGTAGGGTAGTTATATGCAGAAATGAGGGAGAAAGGCATCTCAGAAGATGAAATAGTGGGCATAAAAGAGGAAACTGGGACCTCACAGAGGCAGTAGGAGAAAGAGAAAATTTATTTTAGGTTGGATAATAACATAAATAACCATAAATATTATATATCATGTTATGTGCCATAAGCTTTGTGTTATCTCATTAATCACGACAGCAATACTATAAGATAGATACCATTTTCACTATTTTGTAGATAAGGAAATTGAGGTCCAGAGAGATTCAGCAACTTGCTCAAAAGTCACATTGCTGGGATTCCAAAACCTTTCATATTTGTGCCCCAAACCCCAAACCTGTGTTCTCATGTTACTGCATGAGGAGCTTCGGTGGGTGTTCCGTTTGGACAGGTGGGCTAGGACTGGGCCAAGGACCACTCCAAGCTCAAGGTGGAAGAGTTTGCTCAAGGCAAACACTGTCCTGACAGCTTGGTGAAGGAAACTCAGTGATCTGTGAGCCTAGGGCACATTGACTAACTTCTCTGGATGTATTGTTTCTTCATCCACAAAAGGGGGTTCGGAAGAACACTCTTTCTGATTTCATATGAGGATGAAAGGGGCAATTCATGTGAAACTGTCTCATAGTTCTGTCTGTGAAAAGTACCCCAGAAAGGACAGCTGAAATCATTACATACTTTTCCAAGAGCTGCCATAACAATTGGCCCCAGATCAGATGGCTTAAAACAACAAAAATGGATGCTCCCATAGTTCTGGAAGTACAAGTCCAAAATCCAGGTGATAGCATGGCTATGCACCCTTCAGATTCCCTAGGGAAGTATCCTTCCTTGCTTCTCCCCAGCTTCTGGTAGTTACTGACAGTCCGTAGTGTTCTTTGGCTTACGGGTGCATCACGGCTGTCTCTGCTTCTGTCTCCACGTGATGCCCCGCTCTGTGTCTCTGTTTTCATGGGGGCATTCTCTTTGTGTGTGTGTCCAAATTCTTCTCTTCCTATAAGGATACCAGTGATTGGGTTTGGTCTCGCCTTAACCCACTATGACCTCCTCTTTACTTGATAACATCCACAAAGACCCTATTTCCAAATAAGATCTTAATCTGAGATTCTGGGTGGGCATAAACGTTGACACTTGGACCTTGTACAATCATCATCATCATCATCATCATCATCATCACTACGTAAGAAGAGCAAAGTGCCTGGTGAGATTCTGGTGCAGCCTAAGTGCTCAGTACAAGGTAGCCTTCAGTAATAGCCATAGCTGCAGCAACGGTGGTGACAATCATAAATAAGATAATGTTTACATTTAGTATCACGTTAGGACTGCTCACTCTCTTCTTCCCCAGTGCACCTAGCACTCACGGGTACAGGCAGCAAGGGGCTCCATAAATATTGGTGGAACAAACAGCACATCTCAGCTTCTTAGGAAAAGCCCCACCATTTGTCTCCAAGAAATTGACATGAGACGTGGCATGGAGCAGCCGGCGGGGCTGTCACCTGCAAGCAGGAGGTGTGAGTGGATGATGGGCTGGCTCCCCGCTACAGGCGCTGATGGCCGCTCCTAATGAGACAGGGTGAGAAATGAGCTCAGTCTACGGGGCTGCAGTTTAATCCTTTCTGAGCCCACAGGGTCCCAGCGTGATGACACCAGCTGTTTTCAGATTCCCTTCTGGAGAAAGCACACGCTGTTTTTGGTTTCACGAGGCATGAGGTACCCTCAGGACCCGCCCTAGCCCTCAGCACAGTTTGAAACACCACCAGGCAAGGAGGGAAATGAGGGGGCCTGTATTCTAAGCCAGATGCAGCAGCAGGATCCTAGTGGTTGAGGGCTAGGTCTTTTCTACCTATGACCCTCAGTCTTCCCATCTGGGAAGTGGGTGTGAAACACCCAGCACAGTGGGCTCTCTTGAGGATTAATGAGATAATGGGTCTGAAAAGAACTTTATAACCTAGAAAGAAATGTAAATATGTTATCTGTCCAGCCATTCCACCCTGACAATGCTTAGCTTTTCCTCCCTGGCCACTCCCCATGTGGATGTGTTGGGTCCCCCAATAATGGGTCCATGATTAAAGGAGCGAGACTGATACAAAGTGAAGGTCAAGCAAAGTTTTACTTTGCACCAAGCATCAAGAATCAAACTGACCATCAAACAGACCGGTGGGGGCCTCCCCTTACAGAAAGGACGACCCCTCCCTGCTTTCCAGACTAACTTTTATAGAGCAAAGGCCATGTGGTTGGGCCTGGCCACGCACAGGTGGCCAATGAAATTGTAACACACAGAAAAGGCTGCACAGTCATGCTAGGTGACCAATTGAATTACAATTTACCCTCGTAGACATTTGAACCAGCCTATCACCTTGGTCAGAATTGGCACCCAAAAGATGCCCAAAGGGCGGGGCCCGTACTCCTTGGTAGCTAGGAGACAGTATGCACCCCCACTGATTGAATACCTCCACCTGGCCTGACCCACCCTTGCATTTGGGTTTTCTTTTTACCTGGGACTGGTTTCTGGGACTTGTTTTTTTAAGTAGGTTCCCCTGGGGAAGGGTGGGGAGCAGAGTCAATTTAAGTTTTACAATAAAATGGCAGTTCAATCGGGGTGGGGCAGCTCTGGCTGAATAGGCCCTTACAGATGCGGACTTCTTTTCTCTCTTCATCAAATCACATGCTTAGAAAAGCATTTGAGGGGCACCTGAGTGGCTCAGTAAGTTAAATGTCTGACTCTTGATTTCAGCTGAGGTCATGATCTTGGGATCCTGGGATTGAGCTCTGTGTTGGGCTCCACACTGAGCAGTGAATCTCCTTGGGATTCTCTCTCTCCCTCTCCTTTCCCCCGCCCCTCAAATAAAGAAATAAATACTTGGGGGGGGGGGGGAGAAAAGTATTAAAAACTGATTTGAACTCTGACATTCCTGACTGATGACAGCTTCAAGTGCTCCTTTCCAAGGGGTTTCTTCCCAAGAGGGACCAAAATGATGGTGAATTTGTTAGTTCATTCATCCACTTACTCATTCATCTATATGTTTATTTATTTGTTTTTAAAGCCAACCTCCATTTAACTACCCTTTATTACGCACTTGCTCTGTGACAGTCATTTCCTAGGTATGGAGATGAATCCAACAAGGAGTCCTCTCATGGCAATCACCAGCTCTGGAGCAAGTATGTGAACACAGATAACCAAGGCAGGGTCATATTTTGTGACCTGGGACAAGTCTTTTCCTCTCTCTGGAGCTCAGTTTCCCATCTATAAAATGAGACAGTTGGACCAATTGTGCTCAGTTCCCTCTCTTAGCCATCAAAGAAACAACTATGCTATTGGGAAGAACACCAAACTGGGAGTCAGGAAATTCCCAGCACGGTCCTACCTCTGCAAACAACCTAGAAAGATTCTAAGTCCTTTCCCCTCTGCGGCCCTCCCTTTCCCAGGGTGTACCTGCCGGGGCAGGGTGACATAATCCCCAGGATCCTTGCCGCTTAGAGCCTTTTACTTCATGAGATCACTGAGCTCCTTGTTTGGGGGCCAGTGACACAGTGGTAGCAGCTGAGCAAAGATTCAGAGGAAGACACCAAAGGGATGGCACAGGAACAGAGCTCCTAGAAGTGTCTATCAGTTGTCAGCAGGTGTTTCCCTGGGATGCTTAGCATCCTGCCAGGGCAGATGATCTCTGTCTTCTGCTCTCACAGGCTGAGCACAGAAGTGTCAGAGGCAGAGAACAGATAGCTCCTTTTCCTCACCGAGGCCATCCTGCTACCATATCCTTTATACTACCCCAGGCAGTATGCAAGCCATGCTGGTTTTAAGTATTTATGGGAGGAGCAATAAGGGGACAACTGGACTGCCTAGCTGGGGAGAGTTCTCCCACCTGGTGGCTTCACTGGAGCTTCTTGGAGGATGTCACCTCCAACTTGAGATCCAAAGGATGACAAATAGCTAGACCAATGGTGATGGGGGTGGGTGGGGTGGGAGAAAGAGAGCAGGGTGCTCTAGAAATGAAGAGAAGTTCAGTGTGGCTAGAGCATTGCATGCCGAGACAGATGTACCTAGATCTTGGGTCTCAGAAAAAAGATGACCAGAGCTCCAAGCTCAGCAAAGTACTGTGCTCAGAGTAACTTGAGTCTCTGTTTTGAGTGTCACCAAGCCCACATTAAAAAAAAAAAAAAAAAAAAGTTCTAAATGCTAAGTTCTTATTTTAGTTCTCTGGTTTGATGGAAGCCTCTCTATGATATTTTCAAGATCTCTGCATATATATGACTTTCCTCCACTCTGCAGCCTTCAGGCACTGAAGACTGAATCTTGATCTCAATCAGACTCCCCTCTGGGTGAACAAAAGAAAAGCTGATTGGATGTGTACATCCAGGGAGGGGGTTCTTTTTTCTTTGTTCTTCTTGCTTTGTGACATCCATTTTTCCCAAGTGCATTTCAAAGAGATGTGATGAGTGGAACCATCGAGAGGAAGAGGCTGAATGGATGGCCAGGGAGATTAGATTAGAAAAAGGACAATCCATGTTACTTTTAAGGTTAATGTGAACAGACAAAAGAGAGTTCCTCTGGAAAATCAGGTTAACAGTAAGGAGATGGAAGAGGGATGCATGTTAATGGGGACAGGTGGGGAGTTGTAAAGGACATTTAAAGAAGAGGAAGCAGAGGACAGAAGCTGGGAGGATTGAATAGGGGCCCTGGAGGTCCTACAGGCTTCCTGGAATGGGAGCTGCTCCTGAAAGGGGTTAATCTTCATGTTGGGGTCTTTCCAGCAGCCACTTTGAGAGGAAATGGAAGGAGCTGTGTCTTTCACCCAGTCCTAGATCAGCCTATATCATTGCTCATGTGGACTTCGGACTACCTCCTCCCTCTGCTGGGTTTCTTTGCATCCATCATTATGATGCAGTCAAGGTTATTTTCCTCCCTAGCCTCTCGCTGCCTCATTGCCCTTTCTTTATTCCATGCCACCTATCTCTGGTCACCTAACTTATCTGGCTATTTCCTGAGATTTTGCATCCTTCAATGCTTCTGAAGTTCCACCAGTCCCATCTCTCTACTTGGGAGAGACATGTTGAAGATATGCAAAAGTTATAATTCCCACTACTTGTAAATGTGACCTTATTTAGAAATAGGGTCTTTGCAGATGTAATCCAGTTAAGATGAGGCCATACCAGATTAGAGTGAGCCCTCAATCCAATTGGCCAGTGTCCTTATAAAGAGAGAGGAGGCACATTTTACTGGCAAGAAGGCCACGTGACTATGGAAGCAGAGATTGCTTGATATGATATAACTACAAGGTAAGGGACACCAAGAATTGCTGCCAACCACCAGAGACTAGGAAAGATTTTTTTTTTTTTCTTACAGGCTTTGGAGGGAGCATGGCCCTGCCGATAGCGTGATTTCAGATCTCTAGCCTCCAGAATTATGACAGAATAAACTTCTGTTGTTTCAAGCTCCTGGTCTGTTGTAGTTTATATCAACAACCCTAGGAAGCTAATAGAGTTGCTTCTCTGGTTTTGTTCTGTTTTGTTTTGTGTTTTAGTGAACAGCTGTCCTGCTTGCCTATCTCTAATCATCCCGGGGATGAGGGCATCTGATTTCCTTTTTGTGAAAGTGACCCTGACCCATCCTGTGATCCTGTGTGCCTCGCCAGAGGGTGGCCCCATGACCTGCTAGGCCAGTCTGACACACTCCCTGGAAATCTGAATCTTTTGCAGAGTGGCACTAGCTGGATCAATGGCGGGGGCTCACTTCTCTCTTGGGCATTGTTCTGAATAGACAGTCCATTCATCCCCTCTCCCTAGATCCCTAGAGCAGTCCTTGCTCCTTTTCAAGACCAGAGATCAACCCCATAACCTTCCAGTAATTTATTTTTTCATTTTATTCTTGAACTAGAATTGATTTCTGATGTTTGCAATTCAAGAACTTGATATAGTGCAGGCTCTTCTCCACCCCAGTCTCAGGAATCCATGCCTCTACTCATGCGGTGATCAAGTATGAGTCTGTAGAGGACATCCTCACCTCCTTTCCCCAGGAAGGAGAACTGGGTTTCTGTCTGTGTCAGTAGTGCTGGTGAATGTAGAGATACTCCCTTAATGAGTATTGAATGGCCAAAGGAAAGGAGCCTCCTTGGGGTCCCCTGTAGAGTTGGGCTTGCTTTGGTGCTCAAAATGATAAATTGATATATTTAATACTATCTTCCATCACAGCTCCACAGGACATTTCTCACAACACCCCTGAGACTAATACTCATATAGGGAAGGGAGTAAGGCTCTGGGGTGCGGATGGGTGGCAAAATTTAAGGAAGTGCTCACTCTCATGACCAGGGTCATGCAAGTGCCATCCTTGAAAGTAACTGCTTCATTAAATTTTGCCCAAATATGCACTTTTCTTAATTAAACTACCTAATATCCCAGTACTTCATTATCAAATCTGCAGTGTCTTGGCCAAAAAAAGAACCCACCCACATTGTTCCATTTCTTTAAGGAAAGGACAGATATGTAATAAGATGTGGTCAGTGCAGTGGAAAAAACATTCTAGGCTAAGAGAGAGGAGAAATGGGTCTTATTTTTGAGCTGCTCTGTAATAGTTGTGGGATTTCAGTGATGTCAGTCTTCTGGGAGTCAATATCATCGTCTTTAAAATGGGGATGATAATAACACTTACTATTATTATTACATTATTTTGTCAACATTAAGTAATACATTTAAAGTAGTTAAACAATGCCTAGCTCAGAGCAGACATATAAACATTAGCTGTTCCTGTCATCATTTGATGGGCAGAATGGTTCTGAATTTATCTCTTTTTAGTCTTTAAAAAGAGGGGGTAATGATGTTCATGCACATAATTGTTAGGATCATTGAGTATCTCCAAATTAAAAAAAAGAAAAAGGTGAGAAAGTGAAAAGCATGGATGGTTATCTCCATGCCAACAAGGCTGGTTAATCTGTGATGTAAGAGTTTGGGTTCAGATGTCAGAATTATTAACTCTGACACATATTTGCTGCCTTACCTTGGGCAAGTCTGACTAAGTTTCTAAGACTTCATGTAGTCATCTTTAAACTAGAGGTACCAATAATCCCTACCTTATAGGGTTTTGTGGAACTTAAATGGGATTATAGGGGCAAGAAATGCATAGATTCTGACAGATTGGTAGTGATCAATGAAACATAGCTGGTGTCAACGTTG
Organism: Mellivora capensis; assembly: GCA_004024625.1. Classification (NCBI taxonomy): domain Eukaryota; kingdom Metazoa; phylum Chordata; class Mammalia; order Carnivora; family Mustelidae; genus Mellivora; species Mellivora capensis. Next base: position 29,818 of record PISX010008574.1, read on the forward strand.
GTGAAGTTTCTGTTGAAGCAGGGGTTAAAATGGCAGTCGTCTGTGACTTTGAAAGGTGATTTATGGGAGCCAGTGGTTCTCTTCAGCAGGCAAGGGAAGGATATCAATTGGCGAAAGTAAGCTGTAAGTGAAAATTGAAACTGTCAGATGGTGTGGACTCCCTGCTCAGTCTTTGGCAATTTTTCCTCTCTTTTTTTAATTAAAAGTTTTTGTCTTCTTGTGTAGAAGTGGAATGAATCACTATGGACGTTGGCATGCTCAGAGCCTACCTGGGGCTAAAGCCTGGGACTCTTCCTCCTGGGGAATCTAGCATGAAGACCTGCTCCTGGAAGTCACTCAGCACGTCTCCCAGCACCATGGGCATGATGGCTCTGGATCCTGACCTGTTTAAAACCTAACTCTGGGTTGGATTTTGGCAAGTGATTCTGAAATAAAACTTTTCTTTTTTTATGAAATGGAGGTAATAACACCTACTCTAAAGGACTTTTTTGAACATTACATCAGAGAAAGTATTTCTAATACAATGCCTATACATAGAAACTCCTTTCTTCACGCTGGGCACTGATGCCTTGTTATCTGGAAGCACCTGACTTTCTCAGACCTTTCAACCAATATTCACCACTTAAGGAAACACTATGGCCCCGTGGTGAAGGTTGCAGATGCTGGAGTCATGCCACTCGGATCTGAGACTCAGTTCTAGCATCTACTCTGACTTTGACAAGGTGAGTTAACCAGTTTGTTCAGGTTATCTATTCTGGCATCAAAATTGATCTCAAAACTTAGTTGTTTGTAATGACTATTGTATTCTGATCACAATTTAGTGGATCAAGAATTCAGGACACACTGGACAGTTGGTTGTGGATCCATATGGAGGCAACCGATGGAGGATTCATATCTAAGATAGCTTCTTCACCATATGCCTGGTGTGCCATTGTCGCTCAGCCCACATTTGCCTCCCATGACATCCAGGCTCCAGGACATCTATGGTTTGGGTTTCTCACGGTGTGACAACTTCATGGTTGTTGGGCCTTTTGCACAGCTTCTCAAGGATTTTAGAGAGAAGGTACTCCATGAAAAGCTTCTCGTGACCCAGAATCATGGTCTCCAGACTCCATTTCTGCTATCTTCTCCTGGTTCAGCAAACTATTAAGACAACCTTGATTCAGGGAGAGGAGAATTCAGAATAAATGAAACAAGATGGGATCAGGAGGGAGACAAACCATAAGAGACTCTTAATCTCACAAAACAAACTGAGGGTTGCTGAGGGAGGGGGTTCGGGAGAGGGTGGTAGGGTTATGGACATTGGGGAGGGTATGTATTATGGTGAGTGCTGTGAAGTGTGTAAACCTGGCGATTCACAGACCTGTAACCCTGGGGCTAATAATACATTATATGTTAATAATAATAAAAAATAAAAATAAAAAAAAAAGGAGAGGAGAATTCAACTCAATTTCTCAATCGAAGGAGCAACAAAGAAGGTACAGCCATCTTTAATTTATCATATCCCCAAGCCTCTGTTTTCTATCTCATGGGACTTGAGAAGAACTTAATGAGGTACTGAACCAACAGCATTTAGCACAGTAGCTGACATATAATAATCACTCAATAAAAAGTGATCTTTATGAATTATTTGCCTTTTCTCGAACCATCCCTTTTTCCTCATGGCTGCTACCTTCTTCCCCACCAATTATCCCCAGGGCACACACACAAATCAGAGTTTTTCCCATGTTGTAATGAAAGGATGGGGGAGTAATGGGATACTCCTGGACATATGATTATGGGTCATGCTATGATTCAGACCTAGACAGTGTTGGTGGTGCAGGAAATGGGAAAAGTGGATGAGTTCAGGGGCTATTGGAAAATTATATTAAGAGCTTAGTGATTGATTGATTGATTGAATATTTGATTGAATGTGTGTTTAAGAAGAAAAGATGAGTCAGGACAATGCCCAGGTAGTTGACTATGGTAACTGTTTGGGTGGTGGCATGTTTCACCAGCATAGGAAACACAACATTTAGGTTTTGTTGGCTACTACTTCTTTCTGTTACACCCTTGTCTTCCCCATATCTGGACAGCAGGCAGACATCCTAGGAATTTAAACATTGTAAACATTGTCCTTTCAGTAACTGGGAGACCCTGAAGCTGGTTGATCAGACGAATGACATGAAACAAGTTGTTCCTTAGGCAGAGTTTGTGGTTTACAGTGATGTAAGACCGATGACTCTTTTGGTCTGTTCATATTTAATGCTCTTCATGGCATTAATAGGGCCTCATCTTTTGCATAGATAAAGCACAATTTTCTGGTAGAAAGTTTCAACTGTAAAAGAGAGTGAGAAAAACAACACTCTCCAACTTAATGAGAACATAGACTGCCCAGATTCCCAGGGAGAGGGTGTCTGTCAATCTGATTATTATTATTCAGAGGTCCCATCCCTTTGTATCTCCATCAGCCTAGGGTGACATCCCAAATGAAGTCTGTCTATCACATTGTCTTGTATCCTCCCTCTAGCGTGGTCCTCCTTTATGATCTTTGGCTAAACTCATTGCTCATAGCTCCATGCATGCAGCTCTCGGCTTCTCCAAATGCCCTCTGGCCAGGGAGGGCTCTTCTGTGATATTTGATCTGCCAGCTGGTGTCAAACAGGCTTGGTTTTTCCTCAGAGTAAATGCACTGCAGAGAAACTATAAAAAACACATATCGTGATGACATGAATCCAGATATAACATGATAGGCAATTTCCCGCTTCTCCTTAGTAGCCTTACTCTGGGTTTTTCTTAAACTTTGTAATAACGTGATCCCACATTTTATGCAACAGAAGATTTGGACCCTGTTTGGTGCATTATAATGGAGCAACAATAAAAACCGCAATGAAACTGTTAACAATTATGGTAACAACAGCAGCCAACTTTAGAGTGTGTTTATTACGTGCCAGGCCTTGTGCTAAACGTTTTATGTATGCTTATCTCATTTAATCACCATTAGAATCCTTGGTGATGGGCAATTTTTGTGTCCATATTACACATAAGATTTAGGTCAAATAATTTGCCCAAATGGCTAATATGTAGTGAAGCCGAACTTCAGCTCCAGGTCTTTCTGATTTGGTTCGCCTGGTGCATTAAGAATATTCACATGATACTGGATATTCCCATCAGACTGCCCCAGAAGGTTTTTGGATGCATTGGATTTGACCTGAGCTTTGTCTGGATGAAGGACTTGCAGTCTAGACTGGTTTACTTTACTGAGTGCTGTACAGGGCCCTGACATCTTGCTGGATGGGAAATGATAGAAACACATTAGGCAATCAAAATGTAAACGTTTTCACTTAAAGAGCAAATTGTGGAACACGTAGGGGACTCGAGATCCATCACATTGGAATTCAGCAGCAAGGGTAAAAGATCCAGGTATGGTAATAAGTTCAGACCAAGAGAATGTCTGCGGAGTGGTGATTTAATTAAAGATAGAGGGCTTGGTTTCATACCCCCACTGCCACTGACACAGGCAAGTGGCCAGGGCTCTGGAGGACAGGTGACAATCAGTGCCATCCGCTAGGGCTCCGGGGAGATTTGCAGAGACTTCCTGTCGGAACTCTTTTTTGACTAATATCTTAGAACCCATTCATGCATTAATTATGGCATCTACACCAGGCAGGAAATGTTAACGAGTGATGAGGACCAGGCGTGTGAGCACTAGGCAATGGGACAACCAGAGAGCACACGCTCCTTACAGAAAGGAAACCTCCACTTAACTCTAGCCCATAGTAGTATATGGTTATTTCATCTATCAGGGTGTTCTAGAAGAAACCAGAAGCCCAAAATGAAGTCATTTGCTCCCATGACAGCAAACCGAGGCCTAATTACAATGTCAAACCTGTCCCGGGAATGTGACCTTTCAACAGCCAATCCACAATTTCCAGATCAGCACTAGTGAGGTCATGAGTGATGAAAACCTTGTCATTCCCTCTCCCCCAAAAGAAAGATGCCCTGGGCAGAAACAATCCCCATCCCCGCCCTTTTTTCCTTTTGCTAATAACTTCCTTGACCCACCCAAGTGTCTCTAAAAACCTTCCATATGTACAACTCCTCAGAGCAGCTTTCTACTTGCTGTATGTAATGCTGCCTGATTCATGAATCGCTTAATGAAGCCAATTAGATCTTCACATTTTCTCGGTTGAATTTTGTGTTTTAACAAAGGTAAGCTGGACATCAGAATGTCTGTGTGAAATATGTAGACCTGTAAATATGAGGCAAAATAAAGAAGAAAGTCCTTCTGGTCCACATCTGTTGGGCAAATAAATCCCATGTTTCTGGTTGGAAATACAAAATTTATTCAAATGTCACTTGCTCTAGGAAGCCTCTGTGTTACTTTCTAGGGCTCCCATAACAAAGTACTACCATCTGGGTGGCTAGAAGCAACAGACATTTTCCCTCTCATCATTTTGGAGGCTAAAATTTGAAATCAAAGTACCAGTAAGGCCATATCCCCTCTGAAACCTGCAAAGGAATCCTTCCTCCACTCTGCCTGGCTTCCTGTGGTTTTACTGGCAATCTGTGCTGGGGAGCTGGGGGCAGGGGGTGAGGAGGGAAGAAAATTTCCAACCCTCTAATCCCTTGGTCATTTCCACTGCTAATCAGCCCCAATCCCTAGGTGCTTTCCAGATGTCACTCATTAACATAACAAAAGATGCTCTTACTGCTCTCATCCCTTAAGAAATTCCAAGGGGCTCTGTTTCCCAGACCAAATATATATATCTTTGTTATAAATCACAATATTCCAAATATCTGGGGAGAAAGGGTTCTGGAAGGCATCAGAGAAGAGTTATTTATGCTGGAGGGTGTGGTCAGAAAGGATGAATAGAATTTTGTAGGTGGGAAGGGGAGTTGGAGATAGAGCACATTCTGGGCCAAAGCAAAGCCCCAGGCAGGAGTTTTCAAGAATGTTAAGAAGCTGGGGAGACTCTCCAGGCAGAGACAAGGCACAAGTCAAGCCATGGCCCGGGTCAGAGGGCAGAGCGCTTGAGAAGCAGTGACTGGCAGTGATGGGGCATATCAGGAGGAAGGGTGAGAAATGAGACTAGAAAATCAGGTAGGACCATCAGAGGAAGGACCTTGAATCCCAGGGTAAGGACTTTGAATCAGGGAAGTGGCCCTGGGATGGGGAAAAAGTTACCCTTATGAGGTTTTCTCATGTTCTCAGGTGGAATAAATAAGAGGCAACATTTGGTCCACAGAGTCACGTGGACAGGTGCACAAGAGAGAGGGCTTCTTTTTCTCTTCTCATAACTGAAAGTAATTTCTGTTTCAAGCCACTGTTCTACTGTATGGTGATCATTTTTTACCAGAGATGTGGGTAAATTCTTCCCTTCTGGGAAGCTGGGTCTAAGTCCTGTGGGATGTACAGGGCATAGTCATGCTGAGTGTGGACTCTGTCAAGATCCATCCTTCTCCTCTTCCGGCCCTGGCAGCTTACCAGGAAGCTACTGAATCCTGCCATCTTCTGCACCACAGATCTCTCCACATGGACTGTCTCTTCAGACCACAGCCACGTGCCGCCACCCACGATGCACCGTCTTGTCTTTGGGCAATTCTAGAAACATCTCTCAGCCCTGCCTGCCCAGACCCTAGGCTCTTATAAGCTTCAGATGCCCTAGACCTACGCTGGGTTTCTCTTAATTTCTTGGTCACCCTGGGGCAGATAGAACCGAGGCACCTTCCTCAAACACGTCAATAATGTCCAACATGCTTAATTTGTTTCGCTTTTTACCTTTCCTCTTCAGTTTGAATAATCATTCTGATCTCAACGTCATCAGTGAGGGGGGACTCTTTTTTGTAAATCTAACTCAGAGATTCTTAATAAGGAGGCTAATAGAATTTTAAAGGTCCGTGAACTTAGATGGGGGGAAAAATGCAACCTTTACTTATTAACTTCTGACTAAAATGTGTCATTTCCTTCCCTTATGAATCTAAGCAACAAATCACATTGGTTTTAACAGTATCTTTGGCTTGTAAAATACAGAAATAATAGATATTTTCATAATCACATTATAGCAATTACAGATATCTTGAATATTATTGACATATTTATGTATATATATATGGCTCCTTCCAAATTATAGTAGTCATTACAGTATCTTGTTAATATTTCAACAAAGAAGTACATATATTACTCTATTACAAAATTTTAAACTGCTTTAATGAGTGTATTTCTGTATAATTGGCTTCCTCTATGTTTATATCTATTTCATTTTTCAGGAAGAATTATTTAAAAAAAAACACTTTTGGGGTTCCTGGGTGGCTCAATCTGTTAAAGCGTCCCACTCTTGATTTCAGCTCAGGTCATGATCCCTGGGTCCTGAGATGGAGCCCCACGTCAGGGGGTCTGCTTCTCTCTCTCTCCTTCTGCCCCTCCCTGAACACACACACTTACTACCCCTGCCCCCTGCATAAGTAAGTAAATAAATCTTAAAAAAAAAAAAGAAAACCCCACAACTTTGAAATGGTGAAAAATGAGCACTATAGTCTCCTATAGAATGTGAGACAATCTCTAATGTTCCCTCTGGTTACCTGATGGTGCAGTAGTCTTCAACTTTCGTTGCCTTTAAGCTATTTTATGACTCTACAATTTGAGCAAACAGACCAGTGAAAATAACTCTTGTCTGGAAAGGTGAAATGTGTCCTGTAAAGGTATAGGAGCTCCGTCTCTGAACTTTCCCAAGCACCCCAGCTGCAAGCAAGCTTTGCACGTACTAATACATTCATGTCAGCATCTCGATCGCCTATATATATGTCTGCTTTTTGGATTTGCCCTTTGAACTGGTTTTTAACACCTTCCAGATTCCTTGATTCACTAGTGAGTTAAACAAATACTCGAAAAACCCATTCATTTTGCAGTTGTGTAAGAGTTACGATTTTGTGTTGTAAAATTATTTGCAATATGGCTTATGCATGGAAAGAACTATTCTTAGCTGCTGTTAGCAAGAGGGGATGGTCAGGTGAGCCAGAAATAGCAAGGGTGGGGATGAAGGAAGCAGAAGCACCACCTAAGACTTCAAAATCATCGACAACCTGAAAGAAGGAACGATCGTTTTCATCTGACAGAAAAGGAAGGGTCTAGAGTGATGTTAAGGGCTTTGTCTAAAGTCACTCTAGAATCCAAATCACAAGATTATATTCCACAGAAGGGGCATGGGGGGGTTGGTCACTATCCACTTTGCACTGAAGGCAGAACCCAGGAGAGGCTGGGTACAGCAGAGCGTCTTCAGGTGCGCAGCTCTGTATGCTGAGCAGCCATTTGGCTCCTCACTGTAGCTGTCGTTTTTCTCAGTAGGACCACGGCGGGGAAGTGTCAAGCTGGTTCCCTATTGTACACATCAATGTAGCTGTGTTGTTGCTGGTTTATCTTTTTTTTTTTTTTTTTCTTTTATCACAAGTCTGGGCCTTCTGGTAATAGACAAAACATGAGCCTCTGCTTGCTTGCTTTCCCCGGTGCCTGTCATCGGTGTAATCAGGGAACAGGTGGGTACAGGCGATTAACAGGGAGGGAGGGGACCGAAGGAGAGGGGATCTACTCAAGGAAGGGGGGGGGGGGCAGGAGTTAATTTGACCCTGAAGCTTAGAGGCACTGTCTCCTCCAGCAAGGCTGCCACCACAGTTATCGGTGGGAACAGCCTTTCTCTGGGCTTTCAGTCTCATTTTCCAGTCTGGGCATGCTTGAGAAGCCATTACCATATTTATAGAGCTACCCGGCCCCACGGCACACGCATGAGAGGGTTAGAAAGACCTATCTATTTTTCCAGCTGTGCTGCTATCCTTGGCGGCAAGGCTGGAGGGGGAGAAGGGAGGGCCCGGTCCCAGCGTTAGGACAGACGAGAATCAGCCTGCGGAGGCTGGCCAGAGAGGAGGGACCCCCTGGCCTCCAGCTTGTCTCTTCCAAGGGGTCTAGCTGAGCCAGGGTGGCTAGCGTTGGATCTCTCAAGGCTGTGAAAAGGAGCATGGAGGACTGCTGGTGAGGGAGAGGACTGCCCAGGAGCTACAGTCAATGTTTGTTCGCCTTCACCCTCAACCCAACTACCTTATTGAAATGCAAAGCTGCCAGCAGAGGGTGGTGGGTTGGGGAGGGGGGTGTCTGGAAGCAGCCCCTGAAAGCGGACAGGGCATGAATTTAAGAGACAAAGAGATCTTATTAGTTGTATAACCTTGGGCAGATTATCTAATTTCTCTGACCCTCATTTTGGTCATTTGCACAAAGGGGCTGATAATGAATTGTTGGGAGGATTTAATTGCAGACACAGTTGGATGTGTCTTAATAAGTGCTCCTCTTCCTTGATCGGGCCACTCTGCCCCACACTTAACGTTTTGCCTCACATCATTGCATAGGATGTTTGTTGTAGTGGTCATAAATGCCTGTGTGAATGTATCCACGCCCTCCCTACCTCATTGCCGAGCACATATGTGCTTCTGTGTTCTCTCTCTCTCTCTCGCTCTCATGCACACGTGATTTTGTCCTAATCTTCAACTGTGCCATATCGACCTTGTCCTTTATACAAGTTAGTGGGCCCTGCAACTAGCAAAGTGGCTCTGATTCTCAGGACTATAGTCCCAAATAAGGGTCCTGAGACATTTCTGATTGTTTGTGTCTCTAGGCACCCAGTGTTCCCAAGACCATCTGGTAACAATATCAAGGTTGCAATGAGAGCAATTGCCAGCATGCTTTAGCCCTTGCTCACTCTAGCTAAACTTAACTATATTGGTGACAATTTGAGACTTTATTTCATCTCATGCTCTGATGGGCTGATGAGCAAGAGAGAGCAAGAATCTTGAAGTAAACCCCTTTTTTTTTTTTTAATTTATTTGAGAGACAGAGATCTCAAGTACGTGGAAAGGCAGGCAAAGAGAGAGAGAGAGAGAGAGAGAGAGAGGAGGAAGCAGGCTCCCCGTGGAGCAGAGAGCCTGATGCGGGGCTCGATCCCAGGACCCTGGGATCATGACCTGAACCAAAGGCAGAGGCTTTAACCCACTGAGCCACTCAGGTGCCCCTTGAAGTAAACCCTTGGTTCCACTATAACTCTACAACTGAGCCACAAAAGATACTATGGAGTCTCCACTTTGGGACCATCTGTGGGTGTTAGTCACAACCCCCTTTTCCTCTTTTCCTTTAATTAGGACACCTGATTTCCAAGGGGGAGGGAGAGTTTGGGTATTAGTCGAGAAAATAAATATATACTGAGAAAAATATTTGCAGATAGAAGGGCATCACAGCTGCATATTCATATTATGGGGTTGGTTGGGTGGAAGTGGGTTCATGGCAATTAGAGGGGTCCTCCAAACACAGGCCTCTGGACAGAGACACCAGGGCAAAAGCAAGAGAAGACCAGATAGAAGGTGGGGAGAAGTGAGGTGTTCTCGGAAAGTACAGGTCACAGTGTGAAGATAAAACTAAGAGAGAGGGTAAGAGAGAGCTATAGAACCAGAAAGCTAGAAAATCTGTCCTGACCCACTTAGTCCTCCCAAAAGTCAGGGAAGACTAATCTCACATCAGAATAGGCAACAGAAAAGGATCAAGTTTGAGTCCCATACAAATTTATTAGTGAAGGAAAAGGGGACCGGAGAGGACAATAATATCTCGATTGGCAATTTATTGGCAATGAAAGTGCACCATAAAAGCATACTTTAGACAGATGAAAACTGTGGGCTCAAATTTCAAAATGTACTAAAAGAAATTAAGGTAATAATGGAGAAATGAAAGAAAACATAAATCTGTAACAGAAACACTTAGTAATAAAGTTACAAACTCCAAAGAATTAGAAGATTTTAAAAACTCTGATTTTAGAAATAAACATTAAACTGGAAAGAACAAAGAGTGAATGAATGCAGTAGAAAATAACCTAAAAAATAAAGGTTAATAGGAGTAAAATTTTAAACGACAAAACAAATGAAGAGATTAAAAAAAAGATTTGGTAAAAAGTGACAGAAATAGAAAACAGGTAAGGGCAACAAACATGTATATAATAGGTAAGAGCTCACAAAAGAAGAAAACCAAGCAATGGAACAGAAGTCATAAAAACCACCCAACCAAACAACAGCTCCTTTCTGGCTGGAACCAGGGAGGGTGCAGAAGAGAAGACAAAGAAGTTTACTGCTATGCCAGAAGCCCTTAAGAAACAGCAAAATAATTTTGCAGAGTTGAAGATCAAGTGTCTGAGAAAGAAGTCTGCCCAAAAGATGCTTGGAAAGGAAGGGGGAAGCTTATCTCTGAAAAAGCTAAGCATTACCGCAAGGAATATAAGAAAATGCTCAGAATGGAGATTCAAATGAGTAGGTTGGCAAGAAAAGCTAGCAACCTCGGCGTACCTGCAGAACCCAAACTGGCACTTGTCTCAGGATCAGAAGTATCAATTGTGTAAGCCCAAGGGTTCGAAAAGGGTTGCAGCTTCTACACCTTTGCCAGATGTCAATCTCAGCTTTGTTAAGCTCAACAAGGCTTTGGTTAAAATGGTAAGGCTTGTGGAACCATACACAGCATGAGGGGACCCAAAGTCAGGAAATTAATTGATCTACAAGCATGGTTATGGCAAAATCAACAAGAAATGAATGGCCCTGACATCACACATTGACTGTTCAATCTCTTGGTAAATATGGCATCTTCTGCATGGAGGTTCTGATTCACGAGATCTACTATGAGAGACCGTTTCAAAGAAGCAAACGACTTCTTAAAGTCCTTCAAATGTTCTTCTCCATGAGGGGGAAGGAAGAAAAAGACCACCCATTTTGTGGAAGATGGAGATACTGGCAATAGGGAAAACCAGATCCATAGGCTTACTAGAAGGATGAACGAAAGTATCTACCATGATTATTTTGTAACCTGGTCAGTTAATAAATGATTATTTTCAAACTGAAAAACAACCAGATAAGAACAACAAAAAAGCCCAGCTTAAAACAAATTTGTTTGAAAAAAAAAAGAAGGGATCTGTAAGCACATACTGGAAAGGAACACCATATCCTCGAGAAAAATGAACCAGAATGACCAATATCAAAACATTCTAAAAAATGCCTTGAGCTCCCAGGTAAAAGAACTAAGTCACTTAAAAAGGAAAGAAAATTTGATGGCTATCAGATTTCTTGACAGCAACACTTTATATCAGGAGACAATGGAATGACATATTTAAGATACTCATAAAGAAAATATGAGCCATATATTATTAATCCAGCTGAACTTACTTTCAAGTATAAAGACTGCAGACAAACTCCTATCAATAAGCAGGAACTCAGGAAATATTGTCCCCAGGAGTCTTTCCTGAGTAAACTACCAAAGAATGAAATTGAGTGGAGAGACATTGACATAAGGCCTGGTGGCGAACATCAAATATATAGCTACCTGTAGAACAAAGTATGAATGATGCTTATAAGAGAGAAGGTATCTGCCAAAACAACTATATGCTCTGAAATTGTAGGAACACACCATCAACTTTTAAAAAGGTGGAAAGCATATAAAAAGTAGATTAAGCTCATGATCACTTTACAGTTATTACCTAGGAATAAAAAAGATATTGTTTCAAATCAGTTCCTGGGATAGAAGGTGATGAAGAAGAGAATATTAGCAAATTTTAATATTATTCAGAGCAGTAAACCAATAGACAATTGCCATAAATACAAAAATATCGACATACAATCAGAGAAAGACAACTATCATATGATCTCCCTGATATGAGGAAGTGGAGATGCAACATGGGGAGTTGGGGGAGTAGGAAAAGAAGAAAAGAAACAAGGTGGGATCTGGAGGGAGACAAACCCTAAGTGACTCTTAATCTCACAAAACAAACTGAGGGTTGCTGTGGGGAGGGGGATCGGGAGAGGGGGGTGGGGTAATGGACATTGGGGAGGGTATGTGCTATGGTTAGTGCTGTGAAGTGTGTAAACCTGGCGATTCACAGACATGTACCCATGGGGATAAAAATACTTTATATGTTTATAAAAATTTTAAAAATTTAAAAAAATCGACATAAAGGAGGCAGTTTGAACAAACTTACAAACTTTCTTAAGCACTCTATCCCCCCCTTGAAAAATGTAAAAATATAGAAATAAATAAAATAGACCAAATTATGAAAGACTATTTGTATAAAAGATAATATATTTATAAATACAATATAAAGCATGACAGAGCAAAAGGCAAATATAACAATCTTATCTATAAGTATCACAAGCTTAATTCACCTCTTTAAAAAATTTAGATTCTCTAACAAAATAAATTACATACAATGCTGTAAATAAGAGATTTAGACCTTGAAACTATGAGATAGAAACAGGTTAAAAATAAAACAAAAGGATGGGAGCATATATACAAGGCAAACAGAAACAAAAATAAATCAGAGGACATTTTCATCACCCCAAAAAGAAACCCAACCCCATTAGCAGATACTCTTTAGTTCCCTCAAATCCTCCAGTCCTAGGGAACTAATCTACTTTATATCTCTATAGATTTTTCTCATCCTATACATTTCATCTCAATGAAATCTTACAACATGTGCTCTTTTATGATTGTCTTCTTTTACTTAGCATAAAGTTTTCAAGATTTATCCATGTTAAGCATGCATCCTTTCTAGTCCTTTTGTCTGCCAAATAATATTCCATTGAATAATTCACTGCATTGATGGTTGCACAATTCTGCAAATATACTAAAGAACATTCTACAGTTTAAATGGGTAAGTTTTCGGTATATGAATTATATCTCAATAAAGCTGTCAACAACAACAAAAATAAGTATAATAAATCAAGGTTCACAGTCTGCATATCAGAAAAGGTAGAATTTCAGTAAAGTGACCAACTGGTCCAGTCAGCCTGGGATCTTCCTGTGTTTAGCACTGAAATTCTCACATTCTGGGAAATACATGGACAAACCAGAATGTTGGTCACTATAAATGTAGACCATTGCTATTTAAAAGAGACATAGAAAGGTATTTATAATGTTATGTACTGTAAAGCACAATAAAGACGGAGCTGTTAATAATACTTAAGAATCCCAAACCACAACAAAAACATAAAGTAAAAATTCTAGAAACAAGAAAGAATATAAAATCATAGGAGAATCTAACATACCTAGCACAATCCAAAATTTATGAAGTAGGCAAAGTTTGATACAATTTAGAAGGCCTAACCAACATAGTGAATAAAATAAGGAACTGAATCTTAGTAATTCAGAACACAAATTATTTTCAAGGGTGTATAGAATATTCACACAATTGTCTGTACTTTAGGACACACACACATATGCCCTTCAGGAAGTTCCAAAGAATAGAAATAATGGATTTTATGATGATATTAAAGAAAAGTAGAAATGATAGAAAAAATTTTTTTTAAGTTTTCTGTGTCATGAGATTTTTTTTTTAAAGGTTTACTTAAAAACCTTGGGGAAAGTGAAATAAAATTATCCAATTATTTGAAAATGATAGTAGTAATGAAATGCAGCATGTAAAATCTATAGAATAAAACTTAAGCATTTGTCAGAGAAAAAAATCAGAGCATGAAATACCAATGTTGAATATATTAAAAAGATAAAAATAAATGAATAAAATACCCAACTCAATAAAGTTAGAAAAACTAGAACAAAGTAAACTAAAAGATAGTAGAGGAAAGAATTAATGAAGTTGAAAGTAGGGGATTAATGAAGTGGGAAACTTAATTTAGGAAGTCCAAAACTTAGTACTTTAAAAAAATATCCATCAAGATACTTGCAAGCCTAATGGAGACATTGGTGGAAGAAAACATTCACACATAAAATTAGAAATAACAAGGAGAAATATCTATTAAAAGAAAAAAAATAATCTCAAGGGGCTATTTTGTATGTTTTGCATGGAATATGCCTGAAAATCAGAGAAATTCATCTTTTTAAAGAAAACTACATCTTAACAAAATTCAGAAAGTTGCAAACAAACCATCTTTGAGAAATTAGTGAAAGTTGTTATAAAGTTCCTCATACAAAATCACTAGGACAGGTACTTTCATATTTGAATTCTACCGAATCTTTAAAATCAGATTATGTCAATGCTGCTTAAATTATTGTACAGTATGGAAACATAAGGTACTCTTCCAAATTCATTTTACAAGATGACCATAATGTTTGTTCCATCTTCCTTAGCAAAGCTTGCATCAAAAAAATAAAGGTACAAGTCAACATTGCTTATGAATATCAACGCAAAAAAATTAACATCGGCATGTTAAAAAGACATATATTACACCAAGTGGGTTTTATTTCAAGAATAGAGTGTGGTTCAATATTAAGAAATCTATTAATATTATCCATCATATTAATAGAACTAAGAAGAAAAAAATCATATGACATGTTTATAGATGGATGAGCCATTTAACAAAATCCAACACATTACACATGTTGAATAAACTCAGTGAAATAGGAAATATCAGAGGATATTTCCTTAGTCCGTGCCAACATTTCCATTCATTATCCAAATTAATCCTAATGACACTCTTACAAGGTAGGTAATATTCCTATTTGCTTATAAGAAAACTGTGGCTTTGAGAAAGAAAATAAATTATCCAAGGACACGCGCATACCATTAATATGTGGAAAAGCTGGTATTTGAATTTAGTACCACCTGACTCCAAATCCTATTAGCATCTGCACCCACATTATTCTTCTTTCTACTTGCTCTTCAAAGTTGTCCTTGATCACCATAGCTCTCAGCTTCCACTTCTTGATTCCTTCCTTCCTTCCTTCCTTCCTCCCTCCCTCCTTCCCTCTCCCTGCCCCTTTCCTTCTTTCCTTTCCCATGGCATTGCCTCTCCTTACTCTAGCAAGTCATTTGTACTCTTCAAGTGGACTCCATCCAGTGCTCTGTTCATTTCACTTTATGACCTAGGGACAGTTATGTCTGCTTGAGTCTCCTATTTCCTACCATGCTATGAGCTCTCTGAGAGAAAGCCTCCCACCACACATGCCCATCCTACAAAGCATCTTGTGTGTTTTTGAGTTCAGAGGAGTATCTGTGCATGGCCTGTTGATCATTTTTTGATTAAGTGCTGGAATGTGAAGGTGGACTCCATGAATTCAAAATTAATACTGATAATTATCATCTGCATAGCAATATGATCATTGTCCCCATATGTATTGATTATACTTCTGTAACCCTAGATATCCCCTTGAAGACTCACTGCCCCTTGCCATGTGGCTGGAGTAAGGCTGAAGTCCTCTCCAGGCTTCTACTGATTTAAGGTGGGAGTAAGTGATGTGGGGCACAGAGAAAGAATTTTGCTTCCATCACATACTACTTCATTCTTATTGTAAAATGTAACTTCTTCTTCAGAATTAGCAACCACCAGAACCATCATGATGAAAGTGACTTATTCCTACTATATGAGAGTATATTGTATTTTATAGGGGAACTGTGGGCAGCCAAGGCTGGAAGGAACCACATCAGTCAGGACACATTTCCTAGTCTTCTACTCATTTTCTACACTCCTTTTTTCCCTCCCTCCTTCTTTTTACCTTTCCTCCTCCACTCCTTCCTGTAGAGGAAGAGCCCCAAATTCAACCACCTGGATGATAAAGAACAGTGCATCAGTTTTCTTATGTCTTCATGCCTTCCTTATAAAGTTGGTATGTCAGAATTTACACTTGTTCTCTCCAAAAAATCATTCTGTCTTTAGGGCCTTCCATTAAGTTTATAAACATACCCCCCTCATTGTTATAGCTATGAGATACAAGCATCCCCATGGGCTACAGAGGCAAATAGAACAAAGTCCAAGGAACATACGTCAGATAAAAGTTGCTGATGCAGGGGCTCCTAGGTGACTCTGAGGGTTAAGCGTCTGCCTTTGGCTCAAGTCATGATTCCAGGGTCTTGGGATCAAGTCCTGCATTGGGCTCCTTGCTCAGCAGGGAGCCTGCTTCTCCCTCTGCCTGCTGCTCCTCCTGCTTGTGCCCTCTCTCTCTGTATCTCTCTGTCTCAAATGAATAATAAAATCTTAAAAAAAAAAGTTGTTGTTGGGAGTATGCTATAGAAAATGGTTTGGTGACTTTCCCCAAAAGTTAAATGCATATATATACTAGGAATTCCATATATCCACACAGAAACTTACACATGAATGTTTATAGAAACATTACCATAATAGCCAAAAGGTGGAAATGACTTAACTTCTCAAATTCTCATCAACAGTTGAATGGATAAACAAAATTTGGTATACCCACACAGTAGAATATTACTCAGCTATAAAAAGAATCAAGTACTGATCCATGCTACAATGTGGATGAACCTTGGAAAAATTAAGTTGAGTAAAAGCTAAAAGGTTACCTATTACATGGTTTCTTTGCATGCTACATTCATAGTGGGGCCATTCCATAGACAGGAAGCAGATGAAAGTTTGGCAGGTAATGGAGGAGGAAGAAAAAGAAGGCATGATCACATGATGTGATCAATAAAGGAAGGAAAGTAGGGAGGAGGAAGAAAGGGAGGAAGGAGGAAAGAAAAGTAATGTGTTTTTGTGGGATGATGAAAACTTTCTAAATCTGGAGAAAGCTGCTCGTTGCAAAACAGTGTGAAATTTCTAAATACCACTCTATTGTACACTTTGAAATGGTCAGTTGTATGATATGTGAATTTTATCTCAATAAAAATAGGTATATGACACACACACACACAAAATAGCTAGTGGTCAATGGTATACGTAGTATTACTTGGGGATCAGTGGGGGAAAAAAATCAAACCTTAGGTATCTTGTGCCAGATGTCCTTGAAAGGTGAACCTGGGATGACAGCTTGAGGCTCCCAGATTCTATTGCACCTGCTTTCAGCTGGCGGAAGCCGGCCTAGGGCTCAACTCTGTGGCTGACACTGAGGAAGAGTCCATTAGTAAAACCCAATTTAATCTTCAAAAAATGAAGTGTTTCCCCATTGACCTCAAGGAGGCCACAGAGTCCCAGGAAATATTGTGCTCATGATCTTCTATGTCAGCACATTTACTTCCCTTTAATGGTCTTCAGTCCAAGGAAGGCCTGTCTCCTCATTGGACAGTGTGTTCCTAGGGGAGAGAAACTGACAGCTCAGGTGTCCACAAAGAATGAGAAAGGCCCGTGGTTCGAATGTCATCATCCAGGAGCCATGTTTGAATATCTTTTGTTTAAAAATTACAGCAGCTTAGAAGAAAAAGTGAGCCCATTCAAGGGGTTGTTGAGGCTGAAGGAGACCTAGGGATGGAGCTGCCAAGAAGTGGATTTGGGCTTGGGGTCCTTAAGGCCCCCACTGCCCCCTGGAGCTTGTCAGTGCTCCCCCCTGCTGCTGCACGTGGGAGGCACCCACAGGGAGCTCTCTGTCCTGCAGAAGAAGAGACAACGAGTTACCTGCTTTTGAATCCATGCGAAGGGTAGTTTCATACTGATAGAAAGTATACCTGGAAAGAACATTTGGACCTGGTCATTATCTTTTCTGAGGAGCAAGTGGCCAAAAGACAAAAGTGCCAATATGTCCTCTATCCATTTTTTGGTCTCCTTTCAAATAAACTCACTGTACCTTTCACATAGAATTTCCCTTCCTTGCGCATTTTGTAAATGCCTGTATTTCTAGAAATTGCCACTGACTCCAGACATTTCTCTCCTATGTGTTAAAATGTGTGTATTATCCTATGTCAGACCATCTTAAAATCTTTAAAGGTACCAATATATGACAAAGAATAATCTCACAGGTTAAATGACAAATGACAACATTTGTCTTCCCAGGGGTGTATGTGAACAAAAATCTTCAATACCTTCATCCACAAAGAGAGAAGTACAGAATTTGAGAAATCCAATAGCTCAAAGCTCTCGGTGAATATTTTGGGGGAAAAATACTAAATGAATAAATCATAGGGAGTATCTACTAGAAATCAGAGTAGCTGGATTTCAACTCTAGATCTGCCTGCCCCTCAGAAACTGTGTGCTCCTGTGGAAAGACCAGGTCCTACCAGAGAAAGAGAAAAGGACAGGAAGAGAGGCAGGAAAGATGCATGTTGGAGATTCGAAATTGGGAATGCCATGGAGACTGGCTGGAAATTGAGAGGTAGGTTGGGGTTAAACTGTGAAAAATATTGAACGTCTTATGAAGGAACTTGAACTTCGTCTAGTATAAAATGTGTTTTCACTTATGGTTTTCTAGCAAACACTTAGCATGATCAAAGCAGCATTTGACAAAGAAAAAGAAAGAGGACACTTACAAAGTGGAGGACAGAATATTTTGACAAAGACTGGGACCCGAGCGATCATTTAGATGCTCCAGTCCAGGCTCCAACCTAGGATGGAGACAGTGTCCACATATCTGGGACTGGAAGTTCGTGGAACGGGGAGTAATGATGGCCTGGGGGGGGGGCGGGCAGGAGCCAAAGGGTAGTTAGATGTCACACTGGATGATCAATCTAGGTTTTCAGGAGTTCTGTAGGGAGAAAATAGAATATTAAGAACACAGAGCCGTCATCAGACTCGTTCTTATTGGACTCCCGGATCTGTCATTTAATAAATCTGTGCAATTAGCTGTGTCTTCACTCAGCATCTTAGTTTATACATCTGTAAAATGGGAATAACAATAATAGTCACTTCCTAGGATTACTGTAAGGATTCAAGGAGGAAAACCATAAAGTAATGTAGTGAAGTAATCACCACATGGGAAAATGGCCAATAAACCTTACATACAGCTGTTAATTACATATTATGTGATAGGTAGAGAATATAAAGTAAAATGGGTTTAAAGGTGACATTTTCCAGAGGTCAAATACCCTTAAGCAAAATCAGGGATTTTTTTTGTTGCTGTTGTTGCTCCTGTGTGGTGATAAAACCAAGGGTCTGAACATCACAAAGCATTTCCATCTTTGCTTCTCCCTGCTCTTTGTAGAGGTTTTGTCCTCTTGGAAGACTCTTTCCCCATCACAAGAAGCGGAACTAGAAGAGTTTATGATCAGCCATCTCAGCTTCCTCAACAAAGACAGGCTGGCTTCCCCGGAGCACCATTTAAGATTTTCCAGGGGGGAAAAAAGTCTGATTGACTTCATTTGGCCAGATCACTCATGGGAAAATCGCTGTAGCCGGGGGTGGGTAGTAGGATCAAACCCTCATTCTTAATATATGGTTGGAGTGGGGAAGAAGCATTTCTAAAATAGAGTCTAAAAAAAAAAAAACCAAAAAACAAAAATAGAGTCTAGTTGGAGACCTATTCAGTGCTCCCATTATAGACTCTTGACCAGATAACATCCCAGATACTTGGGCATTGAGGGGCTGTGTGATTGGGTCATGCTCTCTTTGCCTGGGCCAGTCACCCTTCCATCACTTGAGATTCTGGGCAGAGCTGTGAATGAACACATTTCAAATGCTATCAATATTTTATGAATTTCCATCCACTTACTTTAATGGGGAACCGTAAAAGCATTTAACCATATTACACCCCATCTCTCAGGCACCGCATTATTCCAACAGAGCTGTTTTATTAGAGTCAACCATCAGGGCCTTTGGGATGGCTTTATCCACCTCTCCCCCCACCCCAATTTGTTCATTGGCATGTATGTAAGTCTGTTTGTCTACCAACCTATCTCCAATCTATGTATATTTATCAAATAAAATCAGCCAATAGCAAAGGGAAAATCATGTTGGTGCTCATGTGTGCATACACCCACACATGTGCACACATTTATATGCATGCACTCTAGCGCACTGAGAAAGGTTTCATCTCTTGGCCTTGCTTGACTGGACTTGGGCTTTGAAAGGACATTTGGTTTTATGGACTCCCCTGGGTTCTCTTTTAGAGCATTTACTCCTTTGTCTTCTGGGGGAAAAAAACTCAGGGAAGCATCTTACCTGAAGTTTAAATATCTGAAATTAATGGTTAAGCATCCAGGCATTGGAGTTAGATGGACATTGGCTTCACAGCTCCACTGTACCACTTACCTTTATGATCTTGGGCAAATCACCTGACCTCACAGTGTCATCTCTATAAAAGGGGACTTTCAGAAGCTATCTTTCCAGGTACCAAGGATCAGGTGAGAGAGTGTGTGAACAGATAGTGAAAGACCTGCACGGCAAAAGGATGAGAGCAAAAACAAGCTTTCTAAAGCTGAAGGGCTCAGAGCCTTTTTTTCTTTTCACTTCCTAGAACTTCTGGGCTGCAACATGTATTTGTTTCTGGAGATGGCTTCTGTCTGTACCATCTGCTTGAGCACTGCTTTCCTCCCATTCCTGCTTATCTACCTTCCCTGACCCCCCGCAAAACCCAGCTTCACACCCCAGCTGGGTCAGGACTTCACTCCATTCCATCTATTCTGAGAAGCCTTCCTCAGTGCCCCCGGACTGGATTAGGAACCTTTCTCTGAGCTTCCCATCACCACCCAATCTCTTTTCATAATGCAGTATTTAACTCACTCTGTTATAATTGTCTCCTCCCTCTGGATGATGAGCTCTCTGTGGTCAGAGCTCAAGCATTGTTTCTTAGCACAACTAACGAAGCCCATGGGATCTGAGCTCTGCCAACCTCATCTCTTGAAGAGCTTTTAACCAACCTCTCTTCTCCATCCATTGAGTCTAGCCACCATTTTGTTCAGCACTCACTCTGTGCCAGACAGATTCTAACCACAGTATGTGCAATAACTAATTCAATCCTACATCAGCGTATGAGAGAGACTATGATGATGCCTACTGTACAAGTGAGGATGTTGAGGTCAGGAGATGATAGGAGATTTACACAAGGTCCCCAGCTCTTAAGAAGCAGAGCCAAGTTTGCAGTCTTATGGTCTCATTCCAGAGACTGCATCCACTACCATGCTGCACTCCTTATTCATGTACTCTGTCCTACCCATTGCTCCAACAAAGCTGACCTCCACACAGCAAAGCTGACCTCTACCCATCGCTCCAATAAAGCTGACCTCCAACACCCATGTCATGTTCAATGTCAACTCATAGCCTCTGTACACACTATCCCTTTCCCCGCAGATGCCTGTCTTCCTCCCAGCTTATCCTCCACTTGTCCCTCTCAGGAGCCAAAACACGTTTCTGAATGCCTTGTTTGTGTTTGCACCTCATGGGGCACTTACAGTGTGCTCCTCTGTTTACTTGCCTTTTTACCCATTAAGCTGGAGGCTTCGTGGGGTAGGAGTTGTGCCTTTTTCATGTACCCGGGACCTGGTGCAGTTCCCAGCCCCTCATGGAAAATTAGTATCTACTGGTTGAAGAAATTCTTTTGACATTCCTGGTTGCTGAAAGGCTTTCTCAATATTGTCATCTCTTTGAATCCTGGCTTCTTCATAAATTGTATATGTACATCTCTATCTTTGATAACATGGTTACCTGCACACATAACTAAGTAAGATGCCAGACCAAATTAAATAACTGCTAGAGAAAGGTACAAGTAATGCGTGTCTGTCTGAATTATATAGGGACCAGCCAAATGAGTCTGAGCACTCAAAAGTTAGCTAGCATCTACAGAGTGTTTGGGGTAAGGATTTGGTGTCTCGTTGTAATCTCACTGTGAATCCTTGAGGAGGAAACTGTGTTCACAAGGAAAATGGAGATATGGGAAAACAAAGTACAGACTTTATACCTAAACCTCTGGGCCCATGTAGCTCTATCCAAATGCTGAGCATCTCTGAGAAAAGGTTCTGCATACAAGGTTTATAGTAAGAATCTTAAACACTTCCTATACCACTGAATCTAAAGGGTAGGGTCTAAAGAGCATTCTTTGAATCCACTTACTTGAAAAGGCTTTGGACAAGGAGGACTGCCTGCTTCTTCATCTAGAAGAATGGGAATCCATAGCAAAGATTGAGCAGGAGCTCAGATTTACTCCATTTTTCAGCAAATTTCTGAAAGCTGTGTGTGGCCTGGTCCATACCTTCTGGCTAAAGTACTGGACATGAGGCGGAAAAGTTCTTCTCCTGCTTAAAACATCTCACTTAAAAGGTTTAGGAGTGGAGAGTATTAGACAATGGGTATGAGACAAAGTACACACAAAAATGGGCAGTGTCAAGTGTCAACTGTTACTGTCAGAAAAATCAAACTAAGGCTTTCAGTAGCCTTACTACTGAGTCAGAAGACACAGAGACTTGAAATAAAATGGTGGCAGATGAGTAATGAAAAGATGAAGATTCTAATGTATGCTACAGTCAGAGGTAGAACTTGTTTTGTCAACTTTCTGGCCAATGGATCAGGGTCATTGACAAGTATAGAACCCTCACAAGGGTTCACCAGAAGAATCACGCACTTTTAAGTTAATAGTCAAGGAGGACCTTGGCTGTAGTTGCTCTACTTTTCGCTGGGTCCTGTTCTTATCTATTTCAGTAAGTCTGGGGGTGGTGTCTGGGTGGGATCACCAAGCTTTCTTCCCTTCCCCAGCTCCCTAAGATCCCCTATCCTTAACACAAAAGTGAAGATCATTTCTGACATAGAAATAAAATCAGCTGCCAAGCTCCATCAGGTGCCTGTGTTCCTCCTCACCCACCCCCAACACCACTTCCAGCAAAACCTTTCTCCAGAGCAGACAGAAAACATTTCAGCCTTGTGACAGCCCCCTGTCACTCTGATGCCGCATGTCTCGCTTCTGACATGATAACCGAGTGCGTGAGACAGTGTTTGTGTGATGCTGGCAGCTTTGTAGTGGAATCACAAGGCTGGGAAGAAGGAGGCAGGTCAGGGCTGGGACATCTGGGAACGCGGGTCTTTTCCCCCTCTGTACATCTCCTGCCAGACAGGGAGGCAACAGCAACAAGCCTTCTCGGTAGTGAAGAATTCCAGCCCATTTTTCAAGGAACCTGGAGCTACAAAACTCTACCTGGATCTGATGGTTTCACTAAAAACTAGCTCAACTCATTGAATACACATTGACTGAGATCCTGTTTTGTGCCATGCAAAGATGTTTGATACCAGGGACTACAAAAATGAAGGAGGAGAAGGAGGGGGAATGAAGAAGAAGAAGAAAATGATACTGGTGGATACTATTGAGGACATGCTCTCTGTGATGTTCTGTGGTTTATAGATGAATCTATAGTGTAGATTCATCTGAGTTATCTGAGATAACATACTGAGTGTTATCTCAGTAACACTGTGGGTAAGGTATTAATAGCCCCATATTACAGATAAAGAAACCCAGGCTCAAAGAAGGGAAGTAACATGCGAAGCCCATACCATTACTGAGTAATGGATCTAGAACTCTGAATTAATTGTCTTTGGTTCCAAAGCTTCTTATGTACACCTTTGTGTTCTACTTTCTCCAATGAGTCCTGTGTAGTAAACCACAAAGTTTTATATATATGTGTGCATCACAATAAATGTGTGCTTAATTATAAGTAACCATGCATATACGCTTAATTACACATCTTGTTATCTGCAGGATTAATTACATGTCGTAGAACACGCACACAATCAGAAGAGGTGACATTTGATGACATTAAAAGAGCTAGGAGAACATAAACGGGACATTTTTAAACAGTTGCATATGTGTGCTTTCTTATAACTTTGTAGCTTATTTTGTAGCTTATAACTTTGTGTGTGTGTGTACTAAAGAAAGTCTTATTGTAACCCAAAGAAGGAAGCATGCTATATGGCATTTGTAGGTCTTAGAGTAAGACCTGCATTTGAACACTTTCTTCATTTCCTGGTAACCATGTGACACTATTAACCCCTCTGGACCTCAGTGTCTTCATCTAGGACATGGAATAATAGTATCTATATTGTGGAATTTTGCTGAGGGTTGAATAATAGAATGTATGTGAAGTCTACATAGTTAAAAAGTATTGAATCTTACTTTGTACAAAGCCTTCGGATACAATCCTATTTGATCCCAATTATAACCTTGGGCAAGATACTACTGTGCTACTATTATTATTCCTTTTTAGTAAGTGTTAAAAATGAGGCTTAAATAATTTGTTTAATCAATAAATTGCAACATGAGACTAGAATTCAGTAAATCTGACCTCAGAAACTACTTGTAGGTGGACAAGTTAGGCTCCATTGATAGACAGGATGGCTAAGATCTGTCTGAACATCCCAAGAATGGCAGAATATATACTTTTACTGCACCAGGGTGACTTCTTTGACAGGAGGGTATACTGGGGGGACCTCTATCATCCTGTTGATCCTGCAAGAACATTTTGTTATACATAGGACATTGCTTGGAAATTGCTCCCATTTTCTCTTTCAGATGATTGATGTACATGGATCGCATGCATATACTGTATATTGAAAGAAAACAGCTCTTTTTTGCCCCCCACTTTTTTTGTTTCCATGGATGTTTCCATAGCTCATGCCTCTGAATAGAGCAGGTTCAATTACCAAAGATGTTTTTCTAAAAGATGTAGATTAATACCAATTAACAGGTCAAGATAGGAGTTGAGACCTTAGCCTGTTCACAGAATGAGTTGTGATTTCATGTCATCTGACACATGCATAATTACACACACCAGGAAACATCCACCAATGTGTGCATCACAATAAATGTGTGCTTAATTACAAGTCACCTTGCATATATGCTTAATTACACATCCTGCTACCTGCAGGATTAATTACATGTCGTGGAACACGCACACAATCAGAAGAGGTGACATTTGATGACATTAAAAGAGCTAAGAGAACATAAAGGAGCAATTTTTAAACAGTTGCATAATATGTGTGCTTTTTTCTCTCTGCAGAAGGCATCAGACATTAATTTCTACTCAATCAATCAAGAAGCACTTATTGAACAAGTCCTGTCAATTTTATTTTTATAGCGTCTCCCACATGTAGACCTCTGTTTCCATTTTCATGATTCCTAAGTCATCACCTCTCACCTGACAGTCCAAGGTGATGGGAAGGACACTACACCCAAATCTCTTCCTGATGCTCAGCCAACAGTCTGGTCCAAGTCACCAGCATCTCCTACCTGTATGACTGCAGAGATCCCACCCAAATCTCTCTCTGACGCTCAGCCCACAGCCTGGTCCAAGTCACCAGCATCCCTTACCTGTATGACTGCAGAGATCCCTAACAGACCCCCTGCTTTCTCCCAGGTCTTAAACTCTCCATCCCCAGCCAGGGGCTCACAACCCTATTCCGGTCCTCTCAGTTCCCACCTGAAAATCCCTCAGTGATTTTGCATCTACCTGGAACAGAGCTGAACATTCTGAGCTTGAACTGCAAAGCCCTGTTTGTTCTGGCCCTTATCCACTCTTTTGATGTCTTATTACCTTGACCTCTCTTCCTAACAACCAGCCACACTGCTTTCTCTCCATCCTCCCAGCAGACCATTCTTCCTACCTCAAGATCATTCACGCATACTGATTCCTCTGTCCCCAAAAGTTCTTCTTCCTTTTCACATATCGAATTAAATCTTACCTAACCCTCAGATTCCAGCTCAAATAGACTTTTCCCAGGAATGCTTTCACTAGAGGCCCAGGCCAGGTTAGGTTCCAGTATTAAACTCTGTACTTTTACTTCATAAGAAATGATCACTGGGGCACCCTGGGTGGCTCTTAAGTATCCTTCTTCGGCTCAGATCATGATCTCAGGGTCCTGGAATTGAGTCCCACATTGGGCTCCCTGCTTGCCAGGGAGCCTGCTTCTCCCTCTGTCTCTTCCCCCTAGCTTATGCTCTCTCACTCACTCTCTGTCTCTCAAATAAATAAAATCTTTTAAAAATTTATCACAATAATCATCATGGGTCATCTGTGCAATATTCCCATCAATGTCTGCCTCAGTCCCTAGAAGGTCTACAAAGACTGTGATTGGGTGTATTTTTATTTTCCATTATGTTCTCCTGGTATAGTGCCTGGCACACAATAACCTTCTAGTAAAGTTACCAGATTTCATAAATAAAAATAGGGGATCCTCAGCTAAATTTGAATTTCAGGTAAGTAACGATTTTTTATTTAAAAGTATGTCCAATGCAATATTTGGAATATACTTATGATAAAACTAATTTGTGCTTACTTGAAATTCAAATATAACTGGATGTAGTATATTTTATCTGGCAACCTTACTTAATATGTGATGATTGAGTGAATAAATCAATTGGTAATTAGATGAAGATTCAGAAGACCCTGATTGAAACTCAACTCTAGTTTCTGGTTTGTCCTCACAGGCCACCTCAATTTTCTCCCATATATAATGAGAGTTCATATATAAAACTCTGACTCCTATAATATTGGCACAAAGTGGTGAGAAGTTAGGGTAAATGCCAAATAATGAGCCCTCTCTGCTGAAGTCCTCTCTAGGACAGTTCTTTGTTTCTAAAATGATCTGACTGGTTGAGTCATTCCATTCTCCTCCTCCAAATTCTAGCGCTCCCTCATGACCCCCCAAAGTTAAAATATCCCATTTTGCATATTATTCTAGGTCTTTTGTCATTTGAGACTGTCTTTTTTTTTTTTTTTCTTTTAAAGAGTGAGAGCAAGACTGCATGCACTCAAGCTGTGGGGAGAGGCAGAGGGAGAGGAAAAGAGAGAATCTAAAGCAGGCTCCACACTGAGAACAGAGTCCAGCCCAGGACTCGATCTCATGATCCTGAGATCATGACCTGAGCTGAAACCAAGAGTCACACACTTAAGAGTCTCAGCCATCCAGGTGCCCCAGAGGCCGTTGCATTTTAAGTCTAACAGGCAGGTCTGGAACTAATATAACATTAATGCTTAAGGAAATAAAGATCAATGCAAAAAATCCATGATGAAAAAAATATCGAAAGTTTAAATAAAAACAGAATCAGTAGGACTGATTTTATTTTCTTTTGCTTCAGGCTCCAGTATGGCGTGGCACAGCACTTTTTATTGAAACTTTTGATATTTTGCTTATTATGGTTTTATTTGCATTAATTCTGATCTTTTAAGAAAGTATTTTGAATTGAATATCTTAAAAAATATATATTGAAAAAGCATACTGAATGTAAAACTTATCTTGATTGCTAAGTATTTTGTACCCCTTTCCATTTAGCACCCAGGCTGTGTGCCTTAAGTCCTTCCCTTTTGTCCCCACTCTTGTAAGTAGAGCCAAACTTCGGAAGGAAACTCAGAGTGGGCAGGGCATCAGGGGCAGGAATAGGAGAGTTGGAAGTGCCACACTTATTTTATCCTGCAGGCCAAGAAGAATAGAATGGTTTTGAGCTAGAGACCAATTCTGCTTTGAATTTTAGGGAGGTATTCTGCTGCTGGTCTGATCTAGAGAAGGGGATGGAGGGAATGTCATCAAGGCTTGGAGACAGAGGAAGGCAGTGCCATCAGCGATGTGCAAGATCAGGGGCAAGGAGGAAGCAGTGAGGATGGATGGAATCAGCAACCAGCGTGATGACAATGGACTAACTAGATTTGCTGGGAAGGAGAACCATCTCCTTTATCTTTACATCTTGGCTATTCTCTACTGTCTGTTCTCTGTTAGACTTAGCACATCTTGTCAGAAAAGAGCAGGCAGGGAGGGAGTGCAGAGGGCGGGCTTGTTAGCTTCAGTGAGTAGGATTCTGACTACATGGATGCTTCCCGATTTATTTGCAGACCTTCTGGGCATTTTCCCAGCCCCTACATAAATTAGTTCCCCAGAGATCCATACATTGAGTGGCATACTCATTGTTCCCTGCGTATATGTTCCCAGAGGTGGGCCAACAAATTCACTTTCTGAAATGGTCTGGAAAGGGACCATGTTACTGACACTCTCCCCCATGGTATTTGTATTTCAAAAAGCAACATGCTCAGGAATCCATCATTTCAATTAAAGCTCATCTAGGTCTCCTATGAAAAAAAATATATCAATATGGCAGAGTCCCCAACCCAAGAGGAATCAAATTTAACTTTCAGCCGGAAACCACCATGAGCATGCTAGGTGGTCTTGAATCCACTGCATGGCTTTTCTGTGCTTCAGCCCTACCTTTGGGAGGAAGCTTCTAGTAGATAGATGATCCTGAACTGTGGGCTTTAAATCTTGATGTTGGTACTCACTGGTTGTGTGCCCTCAGTCAAGTTATTTCACTTTTCTGAAATAGACCTTCCTTCTCTTCCTGTCCAAGGGGAAGAGACATGCCCTTCCTTGTAGGGTTGTGATGAGGATGGAAGGAGTTAATGCCTGGCAAGTGTTTAAAACTTCCCAGTATTCAATAAATGATAGCCATCCCCTCCCTGCAATGGTTAATGGAGACGAGTAATCAAAGAGAATGTGTCAAAAAAGAGCGGAATGCCATTTTTTCAGCTGGCAAAAACTCAATACCATTACATGCCAAGATTTGTTGATACAATGAATAATTTTGGAGTAATTTTACAATTGTGTATACAGAATGCCAAAATTCAGTATGAGGGTGGGTTTTGATGAGACGGAGTCATTCTGGCTAATTGTAGTGATGTATAGGGAAATGCTTCTTGTGTTTTGTGTCTTGGTAATATTTTTCAACTGTGTACTTAAAAAATAATAATTTCCCATCAATGATCTCTTGACAATTTCCAGGATGAGAAAAAGGAGACAAAAGTACACTAGCTCCAGACTATTGTATGTTATGGTCCTAAATTTCAATTGCAAAAACAGTTACAGATTTTAAGTCTTTGTGGGTTTTGTTTTTTTTTTTGATATTTGACTTATTTATTCCTTTAATATGTTTTAAAGTTGGGTCACAAGTCAAGAGGAGTATAGTCTCAACCCATAGTGCTAAACAACATGTAAACTTTAAGGACTTTTTCCCCCATCTGTAAAATGGAATCCATACTTGCTGCTTACATGTGGTTTAAAATGAAATGAGAGAATGTATGAAAAGAGCTCAGCTTGGCGTCTGAGACAGAGCAAGGATTCGATCACTGGTTTTGTGACTATCATCATTAGAATAGTGATGACTAGTTAAAGTCTTTTCTTTATTTCTTCAAATATTTTCTGATTTTCTACTGAAATGTTTCTTCCAGCCATGTAAGTGGGCCTCAGTTTTAACCCTGTGGCTCTGTAATGTGATTTCTGTTTCATTAGTATTTTGTATTATGCCATAGAATAATTACTCTCATTTTTATTTATAGATAAAACAAATGACTTTTTATCCTATGAGAAATGCACTTTTCCACAGCAAAATGAGGTTCGTGAGATGCCCACAACCTGGATTCTTGTAAAAAGTTTATCAATTTATCCAAAGTCATGAAGCAAGATCTTTGATTCTGAACCCTTCTCACTCTCCTTCCAAGTTTTTTGAACTTAACGTTATCTCTGTGGATTTTCTTTCAGAACATTTAAATTTGAATTTGACTTCATATCCTTCAGAATATGGTTGAGATACTCCCTTTCTTTTCCCTCCCCTTTGTTCTGCCATTAGTTGGTGTGTTCTCAGTGAATGCAAATTCATTTTTACATCAGCAAAAGGAAAATTGAATAAGGAAGGCATCTGATATGTAGTAAATCAAACAAAACCACAATGAATTTCAAAGACAAGTATAAATTTAAGACACAGCATGATGTGTAGGAAAGAACAATAAGCTCAAATCAGGCGATTTGGAGTCTACTTAAGACTCTGCCACTGACTTACTTCATGACCTTGGGAAAGTCATTTTGCTTCTGCAGATTTCTGGTTTTATTTTGGTAAAATTAACTGTAGTGCTAAATAACCATGAATTAACCATTGATTTCAATTAAACATGTTATAATTCCCATTAATGAATCTAAAAAATTAAGCTTGAACCTCAATCAAGTGTTAGAAAGCAATCTGAGTTTTACCAAGATTAAGTTGTATATTGAAGTGACCTAATTTTTTCCTATCATGGATGTACTAGATTGAGGTGTCTTAAGTATCACATGTCTTGATTTGACATGTTGACATCATGGAACTTGATCAAGTTTCTCCTTATGTGTTTCTGGACAAATAAGGAAAATGTGGACCAGATCAGTGGCAAATAAACCCAAGAGATGACTGGAATCTCCAGAGGAGTTATATCAGCATGCATATTTCTGAATCTCATTCTTACAAGTTCTGATTGAGGTGGTCCTGGGTCAGATCTGGTGATCACAATGAGCTCCAGTTGATTCTGAAGATCATTTGGCTTGGAAACCACTGGGCAAGATTATAGCCAGGTGGACTAGTTAGTTGAATTACCAGGGTGGGTATGTGACTTGATGCTTTCCAACTTGTGTATGCATGACTTCAAAAAGATATAGAAGGGATATTGATCAGATGCATAAATGTTACAGATATGTTAGATGACAAAATGAAGGCTTCCTTACATTGATGGGTAGAATAATGAATAGAAACAAGCAAAATAAAATTTAGGGGATACAAAAACTCTTGTACTTCATTTACAAGTTTTGAAATTAAATGTTTGGTATCAGATAGGAAGTATCTGACCTGTGAGTGCCTCATGTGGAACAGACATTGAGATATGAGGGGACTGGAGTTAAGGAAACTTCCTGAGAATAAAATTATTTTCATGTGCAAACACTTTGTACATGGTAATTCTATTTCTAATTATTTGAGGAACCTCTACAATGTCTTCCTTGGTGGCTGTACCATTTTGCATTTCCACCAATGGTATGTGAGTTCCCTTTTTTTTTTTTTACAACCTTGCAAACTCTTGTTATCTCTTACATTTTTGATAATAGCATCCTGGCAGGTATGAAGTGATGTCTCACTGTAATTTTGATTTGCATTTCCTTGATTGTCACCTACCATATGATCCAACAGTTCCACTTCCAGATATTTATCTGACATAATTGAAATCAGGATCTTGAAGTGGTATCAACACTCCTGTGTTCATTGCAGCGCTATTCACAGTGGTCAAGGAATGGAAACAATCTACATGTCCATCAACAGATGAATGGATAAAGAAAGTATACATGCAATGGTATAATATTCTGCAATATTAAAAAGAAGGAAATCCTACAATATGTAACAATATGAATGAACCTTGAGGACATGCTAAGTCAAATAAACCAGTCATAGGCTGACCCATACCACATGATTCTGCTTATTTGAGGTAGCTAAAAGAGGCAAAATTGTTGAGCCAAATAGTGGAATGGTGGTCATCAGGGACTGGAGGGAGGGGAAAATGAAGAGTTTCTAATTAATAGGCATAAAATTTTAGTTAAGCATGATGAATAAGTTCCAGAGACCTACTGTATAACACTGTACCCATAATCAAAAATACTACATTGCTCACTTAAAAATTTGGTAAGAGGGTAGCTCATGTTAAGTGTTCTAACACTAATAAAATAAAGAAAAACACTTGTGTAGACTGGGTGTGGTGTAAAACTATGAACTCTGTTACGCTGAAAAGAAATTAAAAAAAAAACCACTTGTGTAGAATGCAAAATATTATAAACATAAAATGGCAACAACTGATCTCAGAGGCAGAATCAAATGGTTGTTAAGAGTCAGAGTCCTAGATACACATCTTGACTTTAACTAGAGACAGTCATGTGGTCTTGGGAACATTATTTAACTATTGTATGGCTTGGCTCTTTCGTCTATAATATGGGAATAATACCTTCCTGACCGGGACTGCATTAAGGATTAACACACTTAGCATATTGCCAGGCACATGGCACTCAGTAAACAATATCGATTATTTCAGTTATCACAATATAGTGCCCAGAATGAAGAAGGAACAGAGCTGTACTTTGTTAATTGTCAGGTGACACCTGAAGAATCATAGCCAGTTTGGAAAACCAACCTTTAGAAGATCTATAGGTTGAAAAGAATCTGCTCAAAGGCAGGAGGTGGCACATGAGCAAGATGGTAAGTGCCCGTTAAGTATAATCAAATGCATTTGAAGGTGTTCAGAGACTTTTCTCCTGAGAAGTAAAGCCAGAAGTCAACATCAATCTAACCAAAGGGCAATGACAAGAAAACAGCTTTGTTTTTTGGCTCCACAAGGCAAGCCTCATTTGGGTTAGACATAAGGGTTGGACACTTCCCATGGATAGAAGATCTTTGGTCTCCTAGAGCAAGAGAGAGTCCTTAACCTTCATTGTGTTCAAGGCCCATGGTCAAGGTCTTTGTGGAAAGGACTCCTTCCTAAGCTCAGAGTTTGCTTACTTGGACTAAGCCCTCTAAACCCCTCTCAAAAGTTAGGATTACAAGGTCGAAGTGATGGAAGCCTTCCTGGTGACTTCCTGAGGACCCTAATATGCAGGGTGAGTGTATCTAGAAATGGGTGAGTTTGCCAATGACTTGTAGCTCTGAAGATGGAAACTGATCTGTGCTCCCATCTAGTTTGATGCATCTGTCTTTTCTCCCAGGGCATCAGCCAAGTGCCTGCGTACTGGGCTCATCAGTCTTTCTTGAACTACAGAACTGGAGGGTTGCATTTGGCTAATGAACCTCTTCAGAAAAACATACTTCTTCAGATTAGGTTCTAATTGCATTGGGGAGCGCAATTGCCTGTAACCTGTTAATATTTTAGGAAGTTGCATCCACCTGAGTGATTTGAGAGCCAACAGCCTTGGGGAGTGCTGGACTGAGGGGCATCTGGACTGACCCCCACCTAGTTAACCTTCCCTGGCTTTCCACCTTCAACCTCCCTGCAAGGATCTGTCTGATTCTGAGCCTTAGGAAGCTCTGTGTGGCTCACCAAAACAGGACACTGATGGAATCCTTATATGGGGATCTTGCAATCAAGCAGGATTAGGGTTAGGAAGTTATGGTACTTGTATTCTCAAGACTGGTGTAGACCCAGGAAATGTGTGTAGTCCCACCTTCATTTAACCAATGAATCCACTTGGCAATATCTCTATGAAGTGGCTTTTAACTCCTCTTAAATATCCCCCAAATTGGGCAACTCGGCGCCGTCAGATAGCCCATTCTCTTTTTGTACAGCTCTGAGAACTGGAAAGGTCTTATTGAGGCCAAATCAATACCGAATGCTTAGCTCCTTTGGGGAATAATACTAACGAGGATGATCATAACAGTCTACATTTACTGAACACTTACTACCAATTAAGCAATCTAATAAATACATTTTCTGGTTGAATCATGATTATCATGCTATTGGATACATGTCATACATCCTATTTTATTGATTAAGAAACTGAGTCCAGGGAGGTTTCTGTGATTTCCTCAAGCATCAGACGTGAGTTTCCTACAGTTGGAAGGGCTCATCCCCTGAGCCTTCCTTATACTCTAAATGCAGGTCTGTGGGTTCTCTCCTGAGTGGAGCCTCCTTAAAACCCCTTGTCTTGGAAGGAGACTAGATCTTCTATCTGCACTTCATCTCAAATCTGTCGCCAGGTTGGCTCCAGAGCAGAGGTTTTCAAACTTGTGGGACTCTATGATCCCATTTTGCAACTATTTTTTTATGTCCTGGACTTCTGTATAAGATGTCAATTAGAGAGAAGTTCCAAGGCTCATAAAAGTTTAAAAACTATTTCAGTAGACCAGAATATAGATATATAATCTAAATAGTAATGGGATATTTTAGGCCAATCACATATTATAATACCAGCCCATCCCCAAATGCAACTCTGAAAGCATTCATGAACAATGGTCATCTAATAAAGGAGGGGCTTACATGTCCATCAGGCAGCAATGCTTCCTAAACATCTGCTTTACCTACCCTGATTTTTTCTCTGGTGTTGCAATCCTCGTGACACTGCTATCTCTTCCTCTGTCTCCCTCTTTATCTCTTTCGCTTTCCTTGAAATACAAATATATACTCTCAACACTCACAGACCCAGCTATCTCCTCCCTGTGCCTACGTTTACACCGGGTTTCTCCTCCACACCCAACTACCTTGACTTTCACCCTTGGGAGCTTGACATCTGTATTAATCATGACTTTTCATGTTCTCTATTCTTGATGCTTTGATGTAGGGGGTGGGAGGTGCTTGCTGACTCTGACAAGACTGCCTTCAATTCTTACAGACAGCTGTCATATGCCAGCCATCCAAACCAAAGCCCATACCCCAACCACCATCATTGTGTGGCTCTTACACCCTGAGCCACTACTCTCCTGCCCTAATCATCCTGGGGCCAAATGCCAGAGAACTAGGGACAACCCCTATATCTCAGTGCTCATTGCAATTATTTAAATTAGAAAATCTTGGTTGCCCTGCCTCACTCATTCCTTCTCATGGAAACCTCAATAGAAACTCTTGTCCATGTTTTCCCACCCCCATTTGCCTTCAGACTGACCCTGTTGCTTCCCCAGGGAACCTCCTTGAGGCATGGGATTTGTGTGTACAACAAACTCTTCACTGGCAATCATATCCTGATCAGGGAGCCGGCCATGCGTTAATAATAATAAAACCTGTGTTTTAAAGCAACTCTCCTTTCTCAGAGATTAGCCTCTTGCTCTCGGGTTCTGCAATCTGCTTTTTCAACAGTGATTTTCACAATGAAACCAAATCTGCTTCATGAGATGCTTCCTTCTAGAAGAAGTGCATATACATGTGGATTCTAAAGAAACACTTTTTCCCCCAACTAAAGACACAAACACATGCAGATGCACAAGAGAATGCATCCTATCCCCGACCCTTACTGATCGCCCTGGCTCTTATCTTGCCTCTACATGAGCCCTTCACAGCCCTCTCACAGCTGTTGTCTTCCTGGACTTCACCCTCTTTCTTTCTCCTTAAATACAGTCTTACACGTGTCCCTCTTGTCCTGAGCTGCTTCAACTGTTCTGAGAAATGATCCCAAGGCCAGTTCTTCCTCTGTGTGTCCTTCACCTTCACTCCCCATATAACTTTTACCACAAACCTGACATCACGGGCTTCCAGTTTCCTGTAGCTGTCTGCTTCTGTACCAGGTTGGGCACTCCATGAGGCTGGGGTCCCCACAGCACCCGGCTTTCAGTGAGCTCCTAGTTGAATGAATGAATGAATGAGTGTGACTTGTGCTCTCTGTCCTTTGCCTTTCCCTTTCCTCCTAGCCATCACCCATCAAGTGCACACACACACACTGTTTACCTTGGGGCAAATACCCACCGAACATCCCTAAGGAAACCATTCAACTTCTTATATATGATTTATAGACAGTGTATCTTGAACTGAGTGGTAAAGGGAGAACTTAATTTCTTTAATACATGAGAAAGATCTGAAAATATGGATTTGGACACAGGGAAAGAGAAGTCAAAGAGGCAGAAAAAAAAGGAGAGGGGATGAATGAGTGAAAAACTGGAAGGAAGGAAGGGAGAATGGAGAGAAAGAGAAAGAAGGGAGGAAGGAGGAAGAGAAAAATCAGTTGATGGATTCTTCCTGCCAGTACAGGTCTCCCATTTGGTATACCCTGGGAAAGTGGGGTGTGGGACCCCATTGCCCCAAACCTTATTTCCCTGTCAACACGCTTTCTGCATCGTCAAGTTATTCTTGGACCACAATCAACATGTAGGGATATTAGCCCCTGACTTGTATCTGGATGCACATTTCTAGAAACACCCCAGATTAGGAAAGTCTGATCTAGCACCTTTGGAAGCCATCCAGATGGGAACTGTTCGGTGGGCTGTGCCCCCACCCCTTTCCTTTTCTCCAGACTCAAGGACAGGTGCAGTTCTGATGCCCCTGTGGCCTTCCACTTCTTTCTCTCTGTCTGCAGAAACATGACAGATAGGCACAAGCTCTGGGTTAAAATGATTCGTGTGACCTACCTAAGCTCCATGAAGCAGACAGCAGTGGAACACTAGGTAAGCTTTGGGTGTGCCAAATTAGGGGTGGTAAAGCTATTCCATTCGGGAGAATCAGGGGACATTCCAGGCCCTTCTCCCTACCCCTGCAGCTCATGCATCCAGAGACTTCGCCGGGATGCCACCGGTAATTGCTAGCTCCATAAAGATGTCACTGGCTCCAGTTTAGAGGGGATGAGGACATCTGGGTCTCTCAGCCTGTCTGCTTACTTGAACAGAGATGTCACTCCCTGTCTCTTTCTGATCCTTGTTTATCTCTTCCTTCCCTCGGTCCCTGCTCTATTCTGTGGTAATTTCAGCCACGGGGGAGGAAAAAAAGAAGTCAGATCCGGAGATATCACTGGAGCAAATGGCATTTACCGTTAATGTGGTGGCAAATGGCCTCCTCCCTGACTTGTCATGTTCTAACTCTCTTAAGGAAGGAGGTGACAGCGCACTTCTCTTCTCCAGGCCCAAAGGCCAGGGAAGACGTTTCATCTGGATCATTAACTCTAAGGTATGATTTTCCCAACCACACCTCTCTGTGGAACGTGTGCATTGAGGGGAAATGGTGACATAGCAGCACTAGCCAGCAGAGCCCAGTGCTGAGCGTCAAGACCTCGGCTCCAGTCCATGTCCATGACTTATGAGCTGTGTGTCCCCAGATTCATAGTCCCAAGCCTCAGAGTTCTCACCTACAAAAGGAAGGTGGCTGCCTGCGTCTGGCCTGCTTTGAATAGTGGTGGGGAGGCTATCATGAGAAAGTGCGGAAGTCATTGGAGGCTAAAGCTTTACTGAAGTATTCATTATGATGATGGCTACTTTTTGTACTGACCTCCCAACATTCTTCTATCTCCAGCTCCCCGTGGATCAAATCCTCCACTCAGAAAAGTTTCTGATACCAGTCATTTCCATGTTAACATCATTGCATCTCTTTGCCCCTGGGTTCTCCAGTTCCAAACCACTCTTGGCCATGCCAGCAGAATTATCTCTCAGAAACACAAGCCTGACCCTGCTCACACCCCCACAGGTGTTCCCAGAGGCATGAGTTTGCTTACCTAACACGGTCTGACTGAAGTTAATCGTCACGAACTCCACATGCCAGGCATTGTTGGAGGTGCTGAAACTAGAGCATGGATGAGTCAAGAGAGGTCTTCCCTTCAAGGAGAGATGGAAAATAAACAGGAAGATGATCAGAGAAGATCATCTTAGTTAGTGGTAAGTTATAGGGGGTTAGTAAAACCAGGGTTAAGGCAGGAGGGATGGGAGTGTGGGCAACACTGGATAGCTGAGCTCCATCCAAGTAAGGAAGGAAGCAGCTGCATGCAGCTTGGGGATGGGAAGGTTAACAGGACAAGAAACTAGCAATTATAGAGGACTGACAGCGTGGTGGCCTCAGCAGAGCTGCAGAAAGGCGGCTGGTGTGGGAAGCAAGGGGTGGTCGGCAGGAGGCATGAGGACTAAGGAAGGCAGGACCCTGTAGACTATAAAAGGATTTCAGCTGTATCCTGGGTGCAAAAGAAAGATTTTGCAGGGTGTAAAGTAGGGGGAAGACATGATCAGATCCACCTTTTACAAAGATCACTCTAGCTGCACTGTGGAAAATGGAATTTTTGTGGTTGAAATTCCAATAGTGACACTCGGAGCCCTTTACTCATCAGGTCTGCCTTCCACTTTCAGCCGCATCTTCTAGCTCTGCCACTTATCCGGGGCTCTTGGCATGCACCACTATCTATGGTTCCTAAATATCAGGTCCTTTCACACTTTTAATTCAGCTGTTGCTGTTCTCTCTTCTGATAAGGCCCTTGCTGCTGTTCCAGGTGACCTTGTACCTCTGGCCATCCATGCTGTGTGCTTGGATGTGGAACCAGAACCAGAGCATTGTCAAGGGTCCAGAACAGTATTGGGGGGCTTAATCATACGGTGCATATTTACTGCTCATCCACTGTGTGCCTGGAACTGTCCTGGGCTCCTAGGATGCCCTAGAGTGAGGGAGTGCATCCAGGAATGCAGAAGAGGTAAGAAAGCCTATACTATGAAAGATAACCCAGGGCTGGCAGAACTTCTCTTGGAAGCCAAGAATCACAGATTGATGGTTTCCTGGAATCTTCAGCTTATAGAACCAAATCAGACCAGGAAAAAAAAAAAATTCAGGAATTAGAAATGCATGTTTATCAAGTCCCTGGAGGATGGGGTGGTTGTATGAGCTTAGAAGTGACAGAAGATACCACAAAGGAAAAGACATACAGCAAACTGGGAAAATACCCACAGCAAATATAACAAAGGATTACTATCTTTATTATGTAAAGAGCGCATGCAAATCAATTAAATTCACGGAGACCCCAGCAGATAAGTGAGCAGAGGGCACAAAGAGACAATTCTCAAAAGAGGGAAATACATACAAGTGGTGAACAAACACAAGAAAAACATGTTCATTCTCTCTAATAATCAAAGAAACGCTTATTAAAACCATGCGATAACATTTCTCGCCTATTGAATTAACAAAGTTTGAATGCAAACAAGAGGAGGATGGCCAGCCAGTGCTTTCGAGAATGGGATGATTGGGACTCTCAGGCTTTGCTGGGAGATGTGTAAACCAGGGCAACTGTTTTTGGAAAACAATTTGGCAATGTGCATGAAGAGTCTTAAAATATGATTTTATTTTAGTAATTTAATTTCTGAGATTTTTTTTTCCTAAAGAAAGATTCCAAAAATAGAGAAAGGATCTATGCATGAAGATTTTTTTTCCCTCCGGAGCATTATTTATAGTAGCCAAAGGGTGGGGGGAGAAGAACGAAATAGGAAATTAGAGAGGTATAGATAGCCATATAAGGAAACATTCTGTGGCCATTTAAAAAGATGTTTATGAAATGCTAAAGTTAAGTGAAAAAGGAGGACAGAAAAAGAAACTCTGCTTTCAGTATGATTGTGCTTATAGGGAAAATAACATGGGCATATTGACTTAAAAATTTCCACATTGTTAGATAGAGCAGAGCGTCGCTAGGGACGTTGGTCTGTGTCCAGTGACGTGGGCTTAGCCATCCAGCTCATACCTCCTTGATGGTTGGAGACTTGGCAAAAGAAACAGGGAGCAGTCCCAGGCTTCCTTGGGGGAGCGTGACTTCCTTCTCCAACTTCTGAGATACCTACATGATTTTAAGAAACCAGGCTACCGTTCATTTCCAAATGAGAAAACTGAGATCCAGAACGGTTTAGTGTCTTGCTCAAGGTTGCACAGATTCATGGTAGAGCTGGTCCCAGCATCCAGGCCTTCTGAATTCAAACCAATACAGCCTTCCTCCCCAATATGCATCTGGATTAGTGGATAAAATTCGCACATATTTGGCCGTGCTCATGTTCACCCATATGCATGCTTGTGGATGTGCATGCCTTTATGTGTATTCAGAGGACAAGTGAGCAACCATTGTGGTCTGCATGGAATGTCCTGGTTTTGCACTCAAAGTCAGCCAGCAATTGTTGGTCATCCTAAATGTCTGTGGGTTTCACCCCGTTTGGTGGACATAGGCTTTGTGGGCATCCTATGCATCTCTTGATATGTCTTGGCTGGTTTTTCTACTGCCAACTGGCTTCCCGTTCTGCTGGGGCCACTGGGCTTCACAGCAGCCCTATCCCGGGGCCAGACTCTTCCTGTAACTTGGCCTGGAGTCAGAGGGAGAGGCTCTTGGGAAGCCACTGGTCTGGTTCCCAGGGGTCCGTGTTCCTTTGCAGGCAGCCATCACGGCACCATCCAGCCTGCATCTCGGACGCCGATAAATGTCCCTCTCCTCTGATCCCCCAGCTTCTCTCAGCCCAGGAGTAGATCTGTTTGCTTTCATCACGCAGACATGCACTTTCCTCTTGCCTCTTGCGGCTTAATTAGCTCTAATGGGGGTGGAGACTGTCCTTGGACGGCTTCCCGCAACTGCCCTCTGCTGGCCAGTAGCCGCATAGGCGGCCGGCTCTGGGGACCCAGAAGCTGTGGTTTTTACAGTGTTTCCCAGTGTTTCCCAGAGCGATCCTCTGACCTGGAGATGCAGTTATGACAAAAGACCTTTCTGCCAGTCCTGGCACACTGAGCCACCCCAATCTCCAAGAATTAAATCAAATCTGCAAGAATTAACAGGTACAAAAATGCCCCTTGTGTCCACTGGGAAGATATGTTATTAAAATTCGCCTGGGTGAGGCGCCTGGGAGGCTCAGTGGGTTAAAGCCTCTGCCTTAGGCTCTGGTCATGATCCCAGGATCCTAAGATCAAGCCCCACATCCGGCTCGGCAGGGAGCCTGCTTCCCTTCCTCTCTCTCTGCCTGCCTCTCTGCCTACTTGTGATCTCTCTGTCAAATAAATAAATAAAATCTTTAAAAAAAAATTGGTCTGGGTGTTGAAAAGTACCATTCTAACTTTATGATCTGGAGCAAGCCGCTGTGCTTCTCTCGGCCTCGACTTTCTCATCTGTAAAATGGGCACACAACGGTGTCTATCATAGGTTCCTGAGCACCTTAAGGGAGAGAGACTGCCACACGAGGCATCTTGATAAATGGTGACTGTTACTATTGATACAGAGACTCTGTATGATTGCAGTTGGAGCGTACAGTGGGACTGCCTAGTCTTCACGGCAGTGATGGGGGCGGGCTGTGTGAATGGAATGCTTTCGAAAGCTGCGTCTCAATGCATTGCTAGGATTTAACACTTTTTTTTACTACTACTACTACTACTATTATTAATATTATTATTATTTTTAAAAAGATTTTATTTATTTATTTATTTGACAGAGAGAGATCACAGTAGACAGAGAGGCAGGCAGAGAGAGAGAGAAGGAAGCAGGCTCCCCGCTGAGCAGAGAGCCCGATGCGGGGCTCGATCCCAGGACCCTGAGATCATGACCTGAGCCGAAGGCAGCGGCTTAACCCACTGAGCCACCCAGGCGCCCCACTACTACTATTATTATTATTGCGATGTGCCAAGTGTTATCCAAGAGATGAGAAGGGTACAGAAATGAATAATTCACTGGACCCAAGTCAGAGTAACTGCACTACATTTGAATTCGAATGGAGAAAGAATTCTTATATTCAGTGGCGGCTGTTTTAAAGATAATAATGGTCATAATAATGACCACACAATGGCACATGTGCCTAGCACTTTTCAAGTTGCAGGGGCCTTTTATGGACCCCTCAGAGAGATAACGGATGTGAGCACTTCAGAAAAAACAGTTTTCTGCAAAATTAAGGTGATTTGTATTGAGGGATGAAGTTTGTCTATATCCTTCATTGACTAAACAAATCATTTGTTTGCTCCTGTTAGATTGATAAAGATGATCACAGAACCGTAGGATCGCGGACCCTCAGAGCAAGGAGAGACTTTATCTGTCCCTCTCTCCATTCATTGCTGTCCAAAGAATGCCTGTCAGGCAGGAATCCATACTCTGTTTGATTGCTTCTGGAGATGGAGCGCTCACTTCCACTCCACATAGAGGCTCATCTGTCATCAGATAAGCAGGGACAGAGTGTTCAGCCTCTCTTTCCCGCTCACCGCCTAAACCTAGACAACCTATTATGTTCATTTTGCCGCTAAATATCTCTCAGCATCTCCATCATTACTCTCTGCATGCATACCACTTCCGTTGCAATGATCGTAATTCTGTCTTTGGACTGTCAACTTAAACTCGCCCCCTTCACTCCCAGCCCATTCTGCACATTGCTTTGTCACATGCGAGCCTGAGGTCCCATGCCCCGGCCTGGAGTGGTGCAGCCTGCTCAGCAAGGCCTGTGATGGCCTCGACAGCCCAGCCTCTAGCCTTCTCCAGGAGCAGGGGTTGGCATGTGACAACCTATGGGCCAAAGGCAGCCCACAGCCTGTGTGTGCCATGAACAAAGGATGTTTGTGACATTTCAATTTTTTTTAAAGATTTTATTTTTGTTTATTTGAGGGAGAGAGAGAGAGCCAGAGAGAGCACAAGTAGGGGAGAGGCAGAGGGAAAGGGAGAAGCAGACTACCTGCTGAGCTGGGAGCTTGATGCGGGGCTCGATCCTAGGACCTGAAGATCACAACCTGACCCAAAGGCGGACACGTAACACCTGAACCACCCAGATCCACAACATTTTTAAATGTAAATTGTGAAATAGAGTGTTAGCCTTGTGGTTGCTTATGGACTTGGAGGACATTGTCTCTTGGCCTTCAAAGCCTAGAATATTTGCCATCTGACCCTTCACTGAAAAAGTTCAGTGACTCTTACTCTGGGGGGGTCAGCTCCTGACATCCCCCACACACTTGGCTTGTCAGCCGCTTGGGATAACTTACCAGACTCGAAGCGCAATGTGCTTGATAGACCTCTGTCTCTGACGACACCAACCTACCCTACCTTTCTCTCTGGTACACTCTCAATAGCCTTTTAATGTGGATGCTGATGCTGATAGCTAGTGAGGGCCAGACACAGAGTACGTGCCATGCACTGTTTAAAGCACTTTACATGTATTAACTCAATTAAGCCATACAACCCTGTGGGGGAATCACTATTATTCCTGTTTTACAGAGGAGGAAGCCGACATGCCAGAGATCAGTTCTCTGGCCCAAAGTTACAGAGCGCTGAAGTGGACAGTGGATTGAAGAGGCAGCTCTAATGTCCTCGGAGCAAGCCGGCTCGGGATTCCCGCAGATAATCCGCTGTTCCCTTTGCTCGGGTAACTGAATGCCCACCCGCTGGGAACGTATCCCCCGGAAGATCATCACTGTTTGTGCCAAGGACCTCCTGCTGATCTGAATGGGGACCTGCTGGGGGCCAGGGGTCCCATATTTTGCACTTTTAGTTTCCTCCCCAGTACGTATCCCTAGACCCAGCTCACTACTGGTGCCGAGAACAATGCTCCAGTGAACCAGATTGCAGGGCTCCTGCTAGGAGTGCACAGACCGTGGGGGCCCTGGTGAGCTCCAGCTCCAGCAAAAGGGCTATTGACTTGAAAGGGAAGGAATAAGGGAGGACCTTGGAATTTGAAACTCTTGATCTGAGGCTTGATTGATGATGGGATGCGGATAGGACGGGTTCTTCCAGGATGGACTCCCTGAAAAAGACTGGAGGTGTAAGCCAGGAAGGGCAAGGATACCAGGTTCTAGA
Source organism: Mellivora capensis (assembly GCA_004024625.1). Classification (NCBI taxonomy): domain Eukaryota; kingdom Metazoa; phylum Chordata; class Mammalia; order Carnivora; family Mustelidae; genus Mellivora; species Mellivora capensis. Next base: position 72,442 of record PISX010008574.1, read on the forward strand.
AAGGTGACAAAAAGAAAAACACCTCCAGGTAGAGGTCTTATACATCTCCTATGTAATAAATGGCACTAAAATGTTTGAAATGCTGTTTGATGGCGGGGAAAAGGCATTCTTTACCCTCCTAGGTTCAGGAGTGGAGGCTAAGTCAGAGGGAGGTAGATATGAAAGCTTGCTTAGAAATTCTTTATCTCTGGGTCACCTGAGTGGCTCAGTCCGTTAAGCAACTGCCTTCGGCTTGGGTTATGATCCCAGAGTCCCAGGAACAAGTCCCATATTGGTGCTCTCCGCTCAGCAGGGAGTCTGCTTCTCCTTCTGACCTTCCCCTGGCTCGTGCTCTCTCTCTCTCTCGATTAAATAAATAAAATATAAAAAAAAAAAAAGAAAGAAAGAAACTTCTTATCTCTGGCTTATTACCATGGGATCTAGAGAGTCCCCCTTTCTTCCCATCGAGAGTGCAGTAGGTTTTTTCAGTCCATGGCGGAGAACTATAGCTGCTTAAGGGATGGGGGCGGGGGGATAGCTTACTGATCACCTAGTTTCATCCAATGGGGAGAAATCTTAGGCAAGAAGAAAGTAATTCACTAGAAGGACAGTGACATCATGCAAGCCGTGGGTGACGGGCACAGCGGAACCGCAGGGACTCCACACTACCAGATTTGCAACCTGCCTCTCATTTCCGAATATCACTTCCACTCTCTCTACTGGCTTCCTCTGTGAGGCACAGAACATGGCTCTCTGTGGTTCTCACCATTCATGTTCCATGACTGCCTCCACAGAGGACTTAGTCTCTTCCTTTATTTCTGGTGTGCAAATCTAGGGAAAACTGATTGGCCTGGCTTATATGCAGGAGTTACATCTGGGCCTTTTTGCTATGGCCAGGGGCCAGGGCCAAGCTATACAGGCATGGCCACCAGGGTCACACCACCGTGGACTGTGGAGATGCCCCAAGTGGGGATGGTGGTATTTTGAGCTGGGTGGCTGCTTCAGTTCATATCCACCTCAAAAGAGGAGAAGCAGGGAGCTTGCAAGGCTATTAGATAGTCTCCACCAGAAATCTCATTTTTTCAAAGAAGCTGGGATTAAAGAACTCTGTTTTGAGTCTTGGGTCTTCCTTTTAGGAAGAAAAGTATAGCAGGCCTCCTACATGCTAGCTGTTTTATATTGAATCTTCAAGGCAAGCATATGAAAAGGTAGTATTTACTCTTATCTTGCACATGAGGAAACAGAAGCTCTGGGGGCGTCAGTAATCTACCTGAGGATGCTTGGTTGGTGAAGATTTAGCCCAGGAAGGCCATCTAGGTCCTTTGATATCCAAACCCTTCTCCCTCTCTTTATACCGCTTTATACCTTCTACTAACCAGAAAGTTGCTCTACCCTCTGAGTCATTGGTTTCTTCTTTATGGGAAGTGATCCTTTCTAACACAAAAATTCATCTTTTCTATTTAATTGTCATACCCTTTCCTGCTTTTCCCAACCTCCACTGACCTACACGTCTCTAGCTCCATGATAACTCACACATTGCCTTCTTCCAGGAGAAAGACACTCCTGGCCTATGAATTTCTGGGCAGTAAAGTAATGCGTTTAGTATCTTACTCCAGGAAGACAAAACCCAGGCTCTACAGACCAGGCTGTAAGCTCAGCTTTCAGGCTAACTTCTGTGTGAACTTCAAGGAGATGCTCCCCTTCTGAACCTTGGTTTGCTTACTCCACAGACCCAGGAATGTGTAGTTGGGCTACTTAAGGAATCTCTCTAAAGCCGGTTTGTACAAGTGGATTTCTTAGCTGTAGCCGCTTCCCCACTTCACATCTCCCCAAGGTCCTCCGTTTTCTCATCTGTAAAGGTTTTGTTGGAAGTTGAACAAAACACGTTGCTTCCTTCCAGCTCTCAAATTTTGAGCCTCTTGCTTCTCTACACATGAAACCAACATTTGCCCAGCCTCACCCCTCCTCCTACCCCTACAGAGACTCCTGGCCCTGCACAGCCACCTACCCTGCCTCTGTCTCCCCATCAGTCCAGTGACCCACTCACTCCCCAGTGCTCCCAGAGATAACTCCAGCAACAGGGTCTCCCCTCCTGGCTCTTAAGGTGGCCACACACTGGGCTAAATAAGCTGCTTACCAGTGCAGGAAAGGATGACATTTAGAGTATCACATCTTTTTTTAAGCTTTGCTTTAAAGGGAAGCTGGTTTGGGAATGCGTTGGGAAGATGTCCCTTTAATTTGGTGCTTGGGGCTCTCTGAAGAGAAGTTCTTCTGTGTCTCCTTGGGTGCTTCCTAAGGGCCAAAAGATCAGTGCTGTTTTTATTACCTCCCAAGCCCCTTGGAAATTATTTGGTTCCACCTGGAACTTGCCATGGTGGCCAGGCTCTGAAGCTCTAGACTTGAAGTTTAAAAGCCTGATTGGCTATATGACCTTGGAGGAGTCATCTCACTTCTCAGGGCTTTGGATATCCCCTCTGTGAAGTTTTAGCCTAATAACTACTAAGACACTCTAACAATAACAAGATCCCGTGTCTTCTATGTCCTAGACACTGTCTATGAAGATCTTCATGCATCATCTCACTTAACCCTCGTAATAGCTAATAGAAATAGTAATAGAAATACTATGCTATTTACTTTGCAGATGAGACCAGTAAAGCTCAAAGAAGTGAAATAACTTGCATAGTCTGGAAGATGGCCTCACCCAGCATTCAAACCCAGTTCTCTGTAACCCCTACATCCTTAGCCTTCTGCCACACAGCTGGGCCCGACTACATAGACAGCGTTCTCATGACCTGTTGCTACAAACATAGCAAGATAAAACAACCACCACTACACCATGCTTCTGGATTCCGTGGGGAAAGAAGTTGGGCAGGCATAGGGTGGTTGCCTTATCTCTGCTTCACAGTGTCTGGAGCCTTAGCTTGAAAGATTCAAGAAGTCTATAGGCTGGTCTAACCCCTGGGTTGGTGTGATTCACTGATGGGTCTTATTCTGAAACCGCTCACTGGAAAGTCCACATTTAACTCTCCGTGTAGACCAGGTGCCCTCACAGCAGGGTGGCCCGCAGGTGTTTGGACTGATTACATACTGGCACAGGGGCTCCAAGAATGAATGTTCTAGTGAAGCAGTAGAAGCTAGGCAGACTTTTGTGATCTAGTTTTAGAAATCATGTGGCGGCACTTCTGCCTGGAAACTGGTCAAAGCTGTCATATACCTGATCAGATTCAAGGGGGAGGGCACATCAATCCACCTCTCAATGGATAGAGTTTTAAAAGTTTTTGCAGCCGTGTTCTAAAACCACCATCGATGGGATCAGCTATGATCTATGCTGGGGCATCTGGCTAGATTGATAAAGACCAAGGAATCTGATGGGATCAGGGCCAAAAGCCACAGGCCATTGGTTCTATGATCAGCCTAAAAATGAGCTTTCCAAGAGCCCAAAGAATAGTGGCCCGAATGGTGGAAAAAGCTCATCTTGATCTCAGTCAGCACTGGTTTTGAGACGACCTAATCTAGGGTATCCTGGAACACTGTATTCCAGGCAGAGGTGATGGTCAAGGATGATCAGGGAGCAGATTATGACCATTTAATCTTGTTTCCTGATGATGGATCATGGTGGTGGGCATGGGTTTTGGAATCAGTCAGACACGGGTTTAGAGGCAAGCTTGACCCACTTCCCAACTCTGTGAACCTGAGCAAATGACTTGACCTTTCTAAGTTTCGGTTCACTTTTATGTGAAACAAGATAATACAAGCTTCCTGTACCAGCACTGTTGCAAGAAGTCAAGAGGAAAGTACCAACATGGCCCCTGGAGCGCAAACACACTTAAAAGTTTTAGTTATAATTAATCATCACTCAATCCCTAATTAAACATGTGTTTATTGAGCACTTAATATGTGGCAACCACTGTACTAAGTGGTTTTTATTTTTACCATTGTTGCTATTGTTATCATCAGCAGATGTAGTCTACCTGCTTGGAGAAGGTTCTCAGATGGAAATTGAGAGTTCAGGGGAAGGGTTGAGGCACCAGGGACATGGATGAAGCAGGCTGGGGTTCAGGGAACCCAGACCAACAGCCTGCTGTGTCAACTAGGTCACCCACAAGGAGAGGGAAAGCCCCAAACTCCATCTGGGCACATGGGTCCTGAGAGTCTCCTTGACTCATCCTTTCTGGGGTGGATGTACCTTATCAGGCTAGACTTGGGTAGGGGTATAGTGGGTCCCTACAGTGACAGTTGTCAGTGCCTGAGATGTAGGAGTAAGGGAAGGGGGGAGAACCAGGGGCCACACCCTGAGTTGTGAACCTCCATGAGACAATAGGCAAGAATGTGCTTTGTAAACAGGGAAAGTATGACAACATTAGGGATGATGTGTGTGATGGGCCTCAGAAGCCAGCCTTGTGGCCTGCAGTTTTCTCCATTTCTTAATGTGATTGTGTAAGGAAAAGAACACATCCTGAAGTCAGACTCTGCTTCTTATTAATTGGGATACTTTTGACAAATTTCTTTTCTCTGAACCTCTGCCTTCCCACCTGTTAAGTGTGAATAGTGACAACAATAACTATCTTAATTGGTGTGAGTATTAAATGAAACCTCCATGTGAAGATTAGGACATGGAGTAAGCCTGTGTTATTCAAGCTGTCCAGGGACTCTGCATTAGACTCCCTTGATGCACCTGTTTAAATTACAGTCCCTACATCTACTCCTATGACAATTTCTTCACCCTTATTTTGCTACATATTTCCATATAACTTTGATCTTCTGATATATACAGTATATCTCTTTCCTTTTTTATTGTCTGTTTCCCCCATTTTCCTTCCTGTAAACATCGTAAGAGTGGAGACTTTTGCAGCTGTGCATCTAGCCCCTAGAACAGTGCATGATAAATGGGAATAAAAATAAAAACCACAAGAATGAATGAATGAATGAGAATCTCTGGATTCTCAAATCAGCCTTCTTTTAAGTCATCCCAGGCTATTCTTACACACACACAGGTTGGAGGACCACCATAGGAAGTGCTTAATCAACACTGGTTGTTTTTCCCCTTCCTTTCTCTTTAAGCATCTTAAATTTGTTTAACTTGTTCAAAGAATCAAATTATCAAAGTTAGATAAGAGAGTGAGTAACTCTAGGATGAATAGGATTATCTGGTAGCCCCCATTCTCTGTTGCAGAATTATCCAGACCTTGAAGGGAGAGGGCTCTGTTCTGGTGTATTCTTATGGCAGAAGGATATGCAGCCCTTAGGCATTGACCCTCGTGACTGGGTGCCTAGTGTGCATGATCCTGGGTGTCCTGGAGAAAGCAGTCTACCTACTGACCCCACCTTCTGCTCAGTTTGACCTAGGGCCTTGCTTACTTGATGCCCACCACATTAGACTTGGGAGGTGGACTAACTTAAGACCAAATAGGGTATGTCCTCTGCTCTAGAAGGATGGACCATGGTTCAGAACTGGACCCTACTTCCTGGACTGATCTGGCTCTGGTTTGGGAGAGAACCCAGGATGGCTGGCTGACCAACATCCAAAAGTCATGGAAATAGGTAGAGGGTTGAGTTCCTGTCAGAGACTGGGGAAGATAGGGAAGGGAACTGACATGCATGGCATACCTTCTACCCTTTTGTTCATATATCACCTCTCTGGCTTTGAAGGTTTTGAAGGTTTGGCGGTTACTGGCTATGTGACTGGGTCAATGACTTCCCTCTCTGAGCCTTGGTTGTGTCATCCATAAGCTGGGAGTGGCAGTAACATCTTATGGGGGTCCTCACGTGGATTTAATGAAGATCAAAGAATTCCATTGGACATACAGTATGCCCTAGATGTTTTCCTTCTTTCTTTTTTAACTCCACAAATCCCAGTTTATGTGAGGGCAAACAAAGTAGAACGTCAGATGGAGGAGGGTGTCTGCTACTGGGCATGTAATATGCAGCTCTGGGGACAAGAGCCAAGGGGAGGGACGTGCACACTGGGGGAATTTTGGAGCCACTTGACTTAAGAAGCTCAAGCTAATCAGTCCCTCTCAGCTCATCATGGGTGTTGCAATCAGGGCTCCCCCTGTTCACCTGCTGCTCTGCCCTTGGGGAAGCTGCCAGAGCTAATCATGGGGCATTGTTCTCCCAGCTCAGCTCCTTGGAGGAGCACTCTGGGCTTGGCCAAGAGAGACAGCAGGAGGACTCACGGAATCCCAGGCGTGGGGTATAGATCTAGATGGCCCTGTGCAATACCTTCAATTCTCTCACAAGGGTAAAGAGAGGATGTGACTTAGCCAAGGTCACAGAGAAAGCTGGATTTAGAAAAAAGAGGGGATTTTTATATTTACTGGTGTTTCCATTCATTCACTCAAGAGGTTTTATTGATTGCCTATTATGAGTGCCGGGCATCACAGGTCACACAAAGCCACACTGCATTCTTAATTCTACCTCCTTTCTAGGGCTCCATGATTATTTCTCTAAAGACCAAAGACACTCCTGTGGTAACTTTACTCAGGCCTGGACAAGGGCCATGGAGGTGTTCCTGCTGGCCCCTTTGTCCCCTGCTGCCAGCTCAGTCCTAGATTCTCAAGCCCTAAAAATTGCTCAGGACACCAGGAAATAGTGGATCCAGTTGGAGTCAGTGGAATTTACTTTATTTGAATTGACTTGAACTGAATGAAATAGAATTACAAAGCTAAATGGAAATAATTGAATTGAAATATAACAAATTGGATTGAATCAGGATTAATTGAAATGAAATCAATTGAGAATGTATTGAATCATGGTACTACTAAAGGTTTGGACATCACTCCCCGACCCTACTCCTCATATTATGAGAGGATTAAAGTCCAACAAAGGGGAGCATGGGGCAGGGTGTGATGGAGGGTCAATGACTTTGAGAAGGTCAAGAAAGTGGCAGAGCCAGGCTTCCAAGCCCGGTCATCTGACTCCCTGGTCAGCATCTGCTTCACTATCCCATGTTTCCAGAATGAGTGGGGTCTGAGGCTGGGTTTCTGAGAAACAAGCCAGAAGTCAGTAGAAATCAGCAAGTGAAGAGAACTTTGGGGAAAATGCTGTGCAAAATTTTTGGAACCTCTCCACCTTCGAATGAATAGCCAAGCTTGTTGACCTCTGTCATTGGCTTTCCAAGATAGTTCTTATCTGGGCTGTGGTGGGTACATGGGGAAAGAGAAGTTTAAAGGCTCTGAGCCAAGTTTGGCCATGATTCTTTATGAAATTGAATTTACTTTGAGGAATAGAGATTATACTTGTAGCTGACAACCCTCCTTGAATTCCCAATCACAAGATAACCATGTCTAAAAGTCCACTGTTAATACTGTTCCTTGGATAATGTTGTTGTTTTTTTTTAAATATTTTATCTATTTGACAGAGATCACAAGTAGGCAGAGAGGCAGGCAGAGAGAGAGAGAGGAAGGGAAGCAGGCTCCCCGCTGAGCAGAGAGCCTGACGCGGGGCTCGATCCCAGGATCCCGAGACCATGACCTGAGCCGAAGGCAGAGGTTTTAACCCACTGAGCCACCCAGGTGCCCCCTTGGATAATGTTTTTTAAAAATTCTATTAAAATATATATGTGGTAGCTGGAGGAGATAGCATATTTAATATCCACATTTTAGTGTCTTAACCTTATTGTATCAACCATCTGACACCAGAATGAAGGTTTGTGTGGATGGTAGAATGAAGTATGATTTGCAATAGGGAAGTTGGTTTGGATGGGTGGCCAATGTTATTTTTAAAAATTGATATAAATTGCTCTATCCAGGAATTTAAATCTGAAAGTCTCTATAATGAAGAGGCATTATTCTTATGATGAAAACATTATATAATAATAGTCTGGATTCCTAAGGAAAAGGCAAATGGTAGCCCATTGACCTCTTGCACACTTCTCTCTCCACAAATGGTCATAACTGCTAATCAGCGCTCAACATAAGAATTAAGTTTCACCAGAATAGAGAGCCCAGAAATAGAACCTCAACTCTATGGTCAACTAATCTTCAATAAAGCAGGAAAGAATGTCCAATGGAGAAAAGACAGCCTCTTCAATAAATGGTGTTGGGAAAAGTCGACAGCCACTTGCAGAAAAATGAAATTGGACCATTTCCTTACACCACACATGAAAATAGACTCAAAATGGATGAAGGACCTCAATGTGAGAAAGGAATCCATCAAAATCCTTGAGGAGAACACAGGCAGCAACCTCTTCAACCTCAGCCGCAGCAACATCTTCCTAGGAACATCGCCAAAGGCAAGGGAAGCAAGGGCAAAAATGAACTATTGGGATTTCATCAAGATCAAAAGCTTTTGCACAGCAAAGGAAACAGTTAACAAAACCAAAAGACAACTGACAGAATAGGAGAAGATATTTGCAAACGACATATCAGATAAAGGGCTAGTGTCCAAAATCTATAAAGAACTTATCAAACTCAACACCCAAAGAACAAATAACCCAATCAAGAAATGAGCAGAGGACATGAACAGACATTTCTGCAAAGAAGACATCCAGATGGCCAACAGACACATGAAAAAGTGCTCCACATCACTCGGCATCAGGGAAATACAAATCAAAACCACAATGAGATATCACCTCACACCAGTCAGAATGGCTAAAATTAACAAGTCAGGAAATGACAGATGC
>PISX010008575.1:0-15165 GCA_004024625.1 Mellivora capensis
TATCCATTTCAAGTTTATCTTTGTGTACAGTGTAAGAGAATGGTCGAGTTTCATTCTTCTACATATAGCTGTCCAATTTTCCCAGCACCATTTATTGAAGAGACTGTCTTTTTTCCACTGTATATTTTTTCCTGATTTGTCGAAAATTATTTGACCATAGAGTTGAGGGTCCATATCTGGGCTCTCTACTCTGTTCCACTGGTCTATGTGTCTGTTTTGAAAAAACAAAGAAAAAAATTTTTCTTATTCTAATTTTTTTGACTTTTCCTCTTTCCTCTTTTAAAGTTTTTTAACTAGTTTATCTTAACAATGACTTTCTGTAAAATATCTTTTTATAAACATATAATGTATTATTAGCCCCAGGGGTACAGGTCTGTGAATCTCCAGGTCTACACACTTCACATCACTTACCATAGCACATACCCTTCCCAATATCCATAACAACACCACCCTCTCCATACCCCTCTCCCACCAGCAACCCTCAGTTTGTCTTGTGAGATTAAGAGGCTCTTATGGTTTCTCTCCCTCCCGATCCCATCTTGTTTCATTTATTCTTTTCCTACCCCCTAAACCCCCCACATTGCATCTCCACTTCCTCATATCAGGGAGATCGTATGATAGTTGTCTTTTTCCAATTGACTTATTTTGCTAAGCATAATACACTCTAGTTCCACCCACATCATCGTAAATGGCAGGATTTCATTTCTTTTGATGGCTGCATAGTATTCCAATGTATATATATACCACATCTTCTTTATCCATTCATCTGTTGACGGACAACTAGGTTCTTTCCATAGTTTGGCTATTGTGGACATTGCTGCTATAAACATTTGGGTGCACGTGCCCCTTCGGATCGTTATATTTGTATCATTAGGGTAAATACCCAGTAGTGAGATTGCTGGGTGGTAGGGTAGCTCTATTTTCAACTTTCTGGGGAACCTCCATGATGTTTTCCAGAGTGGTTGCACCAGCTTGCATTCCCACCGAGAGTGTAGGAGGGTTCCCCTTTCTCTGCATCTTCGCCAGCATCTGTCATTTCCTGATTTGTTAATTTTAGCCATTCTGACAGGTGTGAGGTGATATCTCATTGTGGTTTTGATTTTTATTCCCCTGATGTCGAGTGATGTGGAGCAGTTTTTCATGTGTCTCTTGGCCATGTGGATGTCTTCTTTCCAGAAATGCCTGTTCATGTCCTCTGCCCATTTCTTGATTGGATTCCTTATTCTTTCAGTGTTGAGTTTGGTAAATTCTTTATAGATTTTGGACACTAGTCCTTTTGCACAGCGAAGGAAAGAGTTAAAAAAAAACAAAAGAAAACTGACAGAATGGGAGACGATATTTGTAAAAACAAATCTTTTTAAGCCTTCATTATTATAGTCATATTTTATCCTTCATTGTATCTAACTTTATTTTTTGTATACATATATGGTTTTTTCTTCTAAAAAATTTTGGGATACAATTTCTCCTAATAGATCAAAATATACCCTAAATCTAGCACAGGGCTTTGTCCTAGTCCCTATCCTGAGCAAATTCTCTTCACTTTCTTCTTCTTTCTTTTTCCAATCAACTTATCAATTCCTTTTTTAGAATTTTTTTTAAATTTTCATCTTTACAGGTATATTCCATCCCTTCATCATGTTTATACTTATTTTTGTATGTATATAAGGTTCTCTTTCTTTAAAATGTTGGGAGGCAGTTTCTTCTAACAGACCAAAATACACCTAAATCAAGTGAGTGGCTCTGTTTTATTCACCTGTCTAATATATATATATATATATATATATATATATATACACAATCTATCTATTATCTACATTATCTGCATATATTATATATATAATATATTATTATATATTACATTATATATTATATATAATCATTTCAACATTATTTCAATTTCAACATTATTTCAATATAATATATATTATATTATATATTATATAATATTATATATTTTATACATATATATATATATATATATATATATATATATATATATATCTTCTTACCCCTTTTCTTCTACCCCCAGCTTGGAGTCTCTTCTGATTTAGTTATTGTACATATTTCTGGTGTCTTTGCCACCCTTTTAGTATTTTACTTGCTCCTTCTTATATTCTTATCTGGATAAAATGACAAGGCAGATAAACTCATGACAAAAAAAGAACAAGAGGCAGTACCAAAGGCTAGGGACCTAATCAATACAGACATTGGTAATATGTCAGATCTAGAGCTCAGAATGATGATTCTCAGTGTGTTAGCTAGACTCAAAAAAGGCATGGAAGATATTAGAGAAACCCTGCCTGGAGAAATAAAAGCCCTTTATGGAGAAACAAAAGAACTAAAGTCTAATCAAGTTGAAATAAAAGAAAATTATTAATGAGGTGCAATAAAAAATGGAGGCTCTTACTGCCAGGATAAATGAGGCAGAAGAGAGAATTAGTGATATAATGATGGAGGATAAAGAAGCTGAGCAAAAGAAAGACAAACAACTACTGGAACATGAGGGGAGAATTCAAGAGATAAGTGACACCATAAGACGAAACAACATTAGAATAACTGGGATTCCAGATGAAAGAGAAAGAGAGAGGGGGGCAGAGGGCATATTGGAGCAAATTATAGTAGGGTATTTCCCTACTATGGCAAAGGGAACAAGCATCAAAATCCAGGAGGCACAGAGAACCCTCCTCAAAATCAATAAAAATAGGTCCACACCCATCAGCTAATAGTAAAACTTACTAGTCTCAGTGACAAAGAGAAAATCTTGAAAGCAGCTCTGGACAAGAAGTCTGTAACATACAAGGGTAAAAATATTAGATTGGCAGCAGACTTATCCACAGAGACCTGGCAGGCCAGAAAGTACTGGCATGATATATTCAGGGCACTAAATGAGAAAAATATGCAGCCAAGAATACTATATCCAGCTAGGCTATCACTGAAAAGAGAAGGAGAGATAAAAAGCTTCCAGGACAAACAAAAACTAAAAGAATTTGTAAACACCAACCCAGCACTACAAAAAATATTGAAAGGGCTCTTCTAAGCAAAGAGAGAGCCTAAAAGTAGTAGACCATAAAGGAACAGAGACAATATACAGTAACAGTCACCTTAAAAGCAATACAATGGCACTAAATTCATATCTTTCAAAGTTACCCTGAATGTAAATGGACTAAATGCCCCAATCAAAAGACACAGGTATCAGAATGAATTTTTAAAAAAAAGACCCACTGATATGCTGTCTGCAAGAGACTCATTTTAGACCCAATGACACCTCCAGATTTAAAGTGAGGGGGTGGGAATCTATTTATCATGCTAATGGACATCAAAAGAAAGCTGGGGGGCAATCCTTATATCAGACAAATTGAATTTTAAACTGAAGACTATAATAAGAGATGAGGAAAGATACTACATCATACTCAAAAGGTCTGTCTAACAAGAAGACCTAACAATTTTAAATATCTATGCCCCTGACAGGGGAGCAGCCAACTATATAAACCAATTAAAAACAAAATCACACATTGACAACAATACAATAATAGTAGGGGATTTTAACACTCCCCTCACTGAAATAGACAGATCATCCAAGCAAAGCTGGTGCAACCACTCTGGAAGACAGCATGGAGGTTCCTCAAAAAGTTGAAAATAGAGCTACCCTACCACCCAGCAATCGCACTACTGGGTATTTACCCTAAAGATACAAATGTAGTGATCTGAAGGGGCATGAGCACTCGAGTGTTTATATAAGCAATGTCCACAATAGCCAAACTATGGAAAGAACCTAGATGTCTATCAACAGATGAATGGATAAAGAAGATGTGGTATATTCATTCAGTGGAATACTATGCAGCCATCAAAAGAAATGAAATCTTGCCATTTGCGATAATGTGGATGGAACTAGAGGGTATTATGTTTAGCGAAATAAGTCAATTGGAAAAAGACAATTATCATATGATCTCCCTGATATGAGGAATTTGAGAGGCAAAGTTGGGGATTTGGGGGGTAGGGAAGGAAAAAATGAAAAAAGATGGGATCAGGAGGGAGACAAATCATAAGAGCCTCTTAATCTGAAAAAATAAACTGAGGGTTGCTGGTGGGATGGGGGTTTGGAGAGGGTGGTTGGGTTATGGACATTGGGAAGGGTATGTGCTATGGTGGGTGCTGTGAAATGTGTTAACCTGGCGATTCACAGACTTGTACCCCTGGGGCAAATAATACATTATATGTTAATAAAAAATTTTTTTAATAAAAAAAGGAAAGAACTAAAAACCAAGTGAATACATGTGTAGATAAGAGAGGTCATATGAGTGTGTGGGCTGAAGAGTCTTAGGAAAAGAAACTAGAAAGATATATACCAAACAATTAACAACAATAGGCCAAGGAAGAATGAATTATTGAAAATGCTGTTGCATTTTATTTTGTTACAGCAAGCAAAAATAATTTTGTAAATTAAAAAGGGGAATATGTAAAGAAAATTTTTAATTCTCATTAAGTCAGTTCATAACTAATGTAGCACCTACTTTGACTCCAGTACTGTGCTATGTGCCATCAAGAATATAAAAGAAAACCTCCTCCTATACTCAAATATTACTTACTAAGAGAGCCTAACTATTTATCATCTATCCATCTATTATCTATCTACCTACCTACCTATCTATATTATAAACACTACTCACACCCAAGTAATCCAGTCCTTCCCATTTCATACATAAAAGAGCCATCATTACTCCTATTTCACAGAGAAGGGAAACTGAGGTCCAGGAAATTCAGTGCCAGCAAGGGAGGGAACTGGATGCTGGCCCTAAACCCAGGAATCTTCACTACTAAATGCTTAAAAGCAGGTGTTTTCTTTGTAAAGAAGAAAAGATATTTTAGTAAAAATTCATCAAGAAACGTTGAGAAGTGCTTGGTGAAGAGGAGATACCTGGAGTTCTCAAGTCTGGCTTTCTACACAAGTGAAATCTATCAGCTTATTGCTGATCTTGCTTTTCAACTACTTCTTTAAACATAACCTACTGCAAAGATGGACCGAAAATCATGGACAAGACCCACCTATGTTTCATGGAGCATCAGAGATGGCAGAGACCCTAAAAACCACCTCTTGTCACATCTCTATTTTTAAGACAGGAAAACAACACCCAGAAAGGCCTGAAGACTGTTATACAGCTGACCTGTGGCAGGAATAGGACTTGAATCTGTGGCCTTTCCAGCACATTTACACCATGCTCATCCTCATGAATGACCCGGTGACACATCAAACTAGTACTGTTGATGAGGAAGGTGCTCCCAATCAATTGCAGTCTGATGTTGGTTCAACATCCCCCAAATCAGCCTTGATGAATGAGTCATTCTCCTCTAATCACGTCTTTCTTTTTTTGTTGTTGTTAAAGTTTGATTGATTGACTGATTGATTGATTTAACAGACAGAGACCATAAGTAGGCAGAGAGGCAGGCAAAGAGAGAGAGGAAGAGAAGCAGGCTTCCCGCTGAGTGGAGAGCCCGATGCGGGGCTTGATCCCAGGACCCTGGGATCATGACCTGAGCCAAAGGCAGAGGCTTTAACCCATTGAGCCACCCAGGTGCCCCTAATCACGTCTTTCTTGAAACAGAGATTGCTATCCTGTTATTTTCTAGCAGGAAAACAGATGGAAAAACACCAGCACAACTATCATATACCAAGGGCCTGTTACACAGTCCTCACTGAGAGAAGGATTTTTGATTATATTATCTCTAATAAATAGGACATAGATTATGATCTCCATTTTACAGCCACTAAATGACAGAACCAAAGGCTCAAACCCAGGCCTTTTAAAAATATGCCTAGGATATATTCCCTGTGTATTGCCTTCCATGTAGCAGGAAAGGAAAAGAAAAAAAAAATTGGCTATGGCCCAAAGACTGTAGCTTCTTTAGAAGCAAAACATGCTAATAAAATCTCTGCTTCCAGGAGGGGGGAGTCAATGAAAATCAAAAAAGAGTGCATTTCATTCTGTTATCTCCTGACCTATAAAAGTGAATTAGAAGACTAGACTCCTGAGAGTCACCGCCTCTGGGCTCTATAAGAGTCTCTGTTCATTTCTCAGTGTTCCAGATTTCTAGATCTTGTCTTCAGGCCAGCTTTCTGCTATCCTCTAATCACAGCAGCACTCCATTCTGTGCTTGGACAGTCTGTGAAATCTGCACTCCCTTGGAGCCGATGATAGGTCTCAGGCTTAAAACTTCTATAAATTCCACCCTCTGAGTTTCTTGAGGTGGCCACTGAGGAGAGCTGAAAACAAATTTGTCGCACCTCAGTTAAGTCTAAGTGTTAGTCTACCTCCCTTCCACGTCCTCCTTAATGTCTCCTACTTCCGATCAGATCTACGGCTTAATGCAATGGGAAAAAAAGAATGGTTTTGTGTGCACCAGCAGGTCCCATTAAAGCTCATACTCCTACAGTACAACTTTTTGCAAAGCAGCATTTTCCAAGATAATGAGCTGGAATGAATAAATCCTCTACTGCTGGTTCTTCTTTAATTATTTCCCTAAACAGAAAGGACTATGTCATTGAAAGTATAAAATGCACCTAGAAAAATATTCTCCAGTAAAGTGCACCAGAATCAAGGTGTGACATCCCCAAGAACGGCCAAGTCACAAAAGAGCTAGTCATGCTAGAGGCCAAGTTAAATAACTCATAATTTTGGATCTCTGGGTCTTGCTAAGACTCTTGAGTGTGGGCTTATGAAATGCCTGACCAGGCAAGACGGCCCCTGTTGAATCTTGCTTGACTTGGCTGTTGCATGGGTAACTCTTCTATGATTTGGCCTTCCCCACACATCTCACACCTTCCTACAAGTGACCTTTTCACTCTGTGCTTGGCTTTTCTATGGTGGGTTAAGTGTCTGCACACATTCACGTCACCAGGTTTGTGGTGTGAAGATGACGTGGTATTGCTCTCCAGATTTGCAAGAAGGGCTGAAGTTCTTTGGTTCATACAATTTTTTCTCGAATAATTATGGGTAAAAAGGATATGGTAAGAGGATGTATGCTCTACTTGTAGCTCTTTGAGCTGCCTCTTGTAGGCTCTTTGAGCTTCCCAGCGCTTTTTATCAAACTGAGCTTCCACATATCCAGTGGTGCCTACTCCCTTGGACTCCAAATCTTGGGCCATGTGTTGTTATTTTCTACCATTCTAGAGCCATTTCCTCTGATACGAAATTTCCCAGACTTCTACACATATACTGCATCATGCAGCGCTGGGCACCTGCGATTCCTTATAAAATTGCTTTAGGTCACCCTAAAGTGAAAGCAGTTAAGTCATTGCAGTTAAGTCAAAGTGAAAGCATTACAGTCATTGGTCCTCCACTTATCCTATGTCTGTGGTAAGCAGTCTTACTTTTAACCATCTGTTGTCATCTCCAAGAAGGCTTCCTTGAACTCTGGATTGACCCAGCTGTTTCTCTTCTGTGCCCCTGTAGCATCCATATTCATCTCTCTCATAGCATTTCCTCACCACAATAATTGTTTCTGTTTATGGTCTGTCTCCACGCTGGGCTGTGAGCTCTGAAATTGTATGGACTAGCTCTTATTTATCTATACGTTACAAATACCTAACACTATGTCCTGCACAACAGATTTGTTCATGTTGATGAGCCATTGTCAAAGGTTTGACTGAATGAATTTGTGTGAATGTTATTTCCAGGCCTGCGAATTAATTCTACTTCAGAAACTCATTTTGTTGTCAGTATTACTTTGTCATGATATATTAAAGTATGGCTTGTGTTGACATTCAAATAGAAGGACATACACCCAACTGAAGTTGTCACTACAGGAAAACTAATTAGTTTAACTTTCAAAGGGTAATTTGATTTACCAGGTCTTGTGGAGGGCCATGTTGAGGAGATGGCTGAAGTTCCCCATGCTTTCACCTTGTAAGAGACAAGTAATTTAGCAGCCGCTCTGGACTATCCTTTAGTTTGGTCTGTAGTTCAATATTCTCTGACAGTATCTTCCTTAAATCTTCCCCAAAAGGCTCTGCTGGTCTTCATAGATATTATCAAATCAAAATGTCTGATATGACTTATGGACCCCTAACCCTCTGTATCAACTTTCCAGCCACATTACCACCAGTATGCTCCGGTCTTACATACAGATTGGAAGCCCCAGAGATAATCTTTGCCAATCTCAACACCTTAAGTTCGCATGATGATATCTCTGTTCAGCTACATAATAAAGGATGTCACTGAGTGTTTAAGTCTCAGGGAGTCTTATATCCTGATGCTTTGAGTATACAAATGAGTCTTTCCAATTCTGAATCCTCTGGATTTTGCCCTAATAATTTTATTACAGCTGCAATCTCCTCTAATTCTGAATGGTTAAAGGAGCCTTGCTCTGGCCACTTTTCAGGAGAATGAGCCCAAGTTTGGGCAGGGCATGGAAAGCTTAATGTGAAGACATATGTAAGCACATATCACAAAGAAACCCAACCAACATTAAAAAAATAGACTTTACTGATGAAGCATTAAGTCCTCTGCAGACCAGCATAGGCTGATAATGGAATATGGAACCCATGACCATTTGTTAGGTGTTTCTGGGAATCACTTCCGGATGATGGGATCGCTAAACTAGTTCTCTTCTGCAAAGAATACTGATTGGCGAAGGGACATGAGATGTTTGTTGGCTTGTGGTACTGGTTGTTTCACTTTGTGAACGTCCTTCCTGTGGAGCATCACCAGCAGCATTTTGAGGCCAAAATCTGGCACTGTCACAGGGTTAAACAAAGCATAGTTCCAGAAACCTAGTTTGGAAGCCATGTGGGAAGGTTTTACTGGGTCTTTGGGGGTTGCACAGGACATCACATCATTAGGCATCCCATGCTCCTACTTGGAGGTAGAAAGTGTCATACGAAAACCTGCACATCTACAAACTGAGTAGAATGTGATCCTGACACTCTAAGGAGATGGCTCATATAACCATGTTCACTTTGCCTTGGCCTCAGCCCATTGAGTGATGCTAGGAATGACTGGGGCACTCACCTGAGCCCCTACTACTCTTGGCAACCCCCCCCCCAGACAACTCCCTGATTGACTGGAGCCACTTTTGTGGCTGGACCAGCCCTTGTGCTTCTTACTGTGATTGCAAGGTACACTTCAGAAACAATCATCAAGGAACTTTGAAAAAACAAGGTTTTTCACAGGTCCTGGAGAGTACATGGCATTCCCAGAGCCACACAATGAGGTCACAAGAGACATGGACCTAAACTGGGGCTCTGCCTTGCTGAGACTGCAGGTGGGGTGCCTAGGTTTCTCGGGTTCACCCTTGATTGGTGAATTTAAAACATAAGAGCAGGAATTAGAGAATGGGAAAAGTAGGGTCACTCAAGTGGGCTTTTCTAAAACAGGGAACTTCACGGGCAGGGTGGCCTTTATTTGGTTGTGTAACTGGTGATATGTTTGGAGATGGATGTCTTTGAAAAACAGCAATCAAAAACTTACTGTTGGGCACCTATATTACAATGTTTAAAAAGCGAATTGTTAGGCACTTAATAGTACAGTGTCATGCTTATGATCTTTCTGGATGAAACGTAATGAGAACTGATTGCTTCCATACTGTAAGCTTTCTAAGGGCAGGGAACATGACTTACCACTAGCATTCTTGGCATTTTGCCCAAGTAAATAAATATAAAAACAAAAAGCCAGCTCTATTTAACTAACTTATATTAATGAATAGTGCAAACTCTGAATGGGACTGCCTGAGTGTGACCTTGCACAAGATTGATGACCTTTGTAATTTTTCCTTCACCTATGATATGGGCATAATAATAATAATAATAATATTTCTGGCATGTAATAAGCACTTGACAAACATTTTTTGTTTCGTAGTTAAATCTGCAAGATGTTTTAGAAGAATAAGAAGGAACTCCTACTGAAAGATACATCTTACTGATGAACTGACCTCTAGTGCGGTAAAGTCAGTTTCTCCAGATAGTTTCGCCAAACATTCGAGAAGCTGGGACTGGAAGTTAGCCTTACCTTTTTACCAGCTAGGTTTATAGGAAAAATGGATCTCAGAAAATAATTGAAGACTGGTTCCAGGGTTTGCAGGGACTCCCTGATGCCCACTAAATCCCTCTCCTCTTCCTGAGCAATCACCTGGACTGCGTATTTCCCAGCTTCTCTCGCAGATAGGTGTGGCCATTGGAGTTCAAACTACAAAATCAGGAGGAAGTCATGTAACCAGTTCCAGGCCTGATTTATCTACCAAGTTCAAGTTTCTACTCTTTATCCATCTGCTACCTGAACGGAGAGGTGCCAAACGTATATGTTGAAGATAGCAGAGCCTAAAAGGAGCCTGACTCCCGGGATCGCTGCTAGGAAAAGAGCAACTTAACCAGGAAGCGTGGGTTGAACTGCAAGATGAGTGAGAAATTAACAATAATGTGTTCCTATTTGAGGGCTTATCAGTTACAACATCCAGAGAAAACTTAGGAGGGGCTTTCCCTGCCCACGGGCGGAGGGAGGATATGCAGTGTGGAACGAAGGGGAAACTCCACAAATGCTCTTCACGGAGCCGAGAAACTTCTCCTAGAATGAGAACCGCAGGAGAATTGACCTGGCTGTCCTTGGCAGTCCCCTTTGTCCACTTCAGCTTCACTGGGTGAAAATACCAAAAAGGATTCAAAACCTTTTTGGTTTTCTACGCCTCTGCAGGGCCCGCAATAAAGTCTAATAAAAGCAGAAAGTGTGAGTAGGAAGCATCTGAAGTGGGAAATGCCGTTAGGCTGGCCCATAAAAGATGAGTGCTATGAGCAGTAAAATGAGCTAAGAAGGAAAACATGATGAATGTTTTCTCGGCCTTAAACAGCAAGATCCCCTTTCACAGTCCCACGTGGCACTGCATGCCTGGCTAGAGAAGCAAGGGGCCCTATGCTGAGCTTGACACAGGGACCATGGCAGTAAGCCTGTGCCTAGGGGTGCTGGTGGGTTTGGGAGACGGAGCTCAACTCCCCTATCACCTCCCTGGCCCTTTCCTGGATGAAGGCTCCCACTAAGACACTGGAGGAAATCCTGAATTGCCCAAATTACAGAACTAGGACATTTCATGTAAAAGGAAATCCAGAGTCATGGTACCCAGAGCAGCAGGGAGAACATCTGACTTAAGAGATTTGAGATTTGAGTAAAGAAAGTGAACATCCTCTCCCCTCTGCCCACTGCCATAATTCATCATCCCATAAAGAAAATACTTGTCTTTCCTGTGCTGCTTCCCACATTCACACCCAGACACCTCTCTCTACAGTGTACGTGTGGTTTCCAGTTCTTCAAACAACAATTCAAATTCACCCTCCTCCATGAACACTTCTCTTTCTTATAGTCCCTTTGAATCTCATTTTTAAAAAAACATAATAGTAGAAAGAACTGGGCTGGAGCCCTGTCTTTGTTACTTATGAGCTCTGTGATTTTGTGCACATTGCTAATCTCTATGAGTTTCTATTTCCCCATCTATAAAATAAGGATTAAAATACAAATTCTGTAGGGTAGTTGCAGGATTAAAGGATGAACTTGCATAATGTGTAACATGCAATAAAAACTCAATAAAAATGTGTTTCCTTCTAACATTTTATAGAATATATGGTCATTACCACTAGATGTAATACTTTCACTGTTCACTGTTTCATATGTACATATCTTGACTTCTCAACCAAGCTAAAATTTTTTTTTTAAGATTTTATTTATTTTTTTGACAGAGAGAGAGAGAGCACAAGCAGTGGGAGCGGCAGATAGAGGGAGAAGCAGGCTCCCCGCTGAGCAGGCTCAATGCAGGACTCAATCCCAGGACTCCGAGATCATGACCCCAGCTGATGGCAGATGCTTAACTGAGTCACCCAGGCGCCCCTAAGCTGAAATCTTCTTGATGGTAGGAAATTTTCTACATGTCTGAGTTATATAGAACAGTTCAGAGAAAATTATGGAATACCAAGCCATATTTAGTACTTTTCTTGTTACTTGGTGTTCATAATTCATCTGATTGCTATTAATTAATTGATAGTTTGATCATTAGTGTTAATCTTTTGACAAAGTCAGACAGAAGGGATGGATGACTCTCATCCTTGACCAAGGAAGTCATGAAACTAAGACTTTATTGGAGCCACAGAGAAGACAGATTCAGATTTAAGGAGTCTCTAAATGGTCCCAGTCCCAGAAGGCCAGCAGCCAGGTTTCAGCAAATAAGGACCAATGCTACAAAGCCCTTGGAAGAACAAAAATCCCCGGCCTCAGCTGATGCAAGACCAGCAGAGCACAACCTCTGGTGAGGATCTGGCTGCCCTCAGTGTAAATTGGAGAAAGCAAATTCTGAGATGACGTCTGCATGTGTACTTGCTCAGAAGTCGTCTCCTTAGAACAGCCCTCTTAGAAAACTCTATTTAAATGATTCCTTATCCTCATTCCCCAATCACTCTCTATCATTCTATTGTTTGTAATCCCCTCGAGATGACTCTTGGACTCTGAAATTATATTATTCATTTGTCTGCTGGGGTATCCCGTAGCCGTCTCTCACTAGACCATGAACTCCTCAGAATCAAGAATGTGTCTAATTGTTCACCTCTATGTCCTCATGCCAAGGGCAGTGCTTGATATAGACTAGGCATGAAATACGTGTTTAATGACATTGAACCAGATGAACTAATGTAGCCGGTCACAGGTACGGCCCTTTCTGGAAATCAGATCTCCAACCAACAACCATAAGCACCAACACTTTGTGAAAATTTAGCTTTGTGGCTGGGTTTCCTTAGGAGGACAACTCTCCTTTAGTTTATTGAATGCAAATTAGTACAGTAGAGCTTCTCTGGAATCCTCCAAGTGCTAAGCAATGAATCAAACATTCGGCATCAGCCAAGCACCTCTGCCCTTCCATGTCTACCCTCTATGTGCTCACTAATGATGAACTGTTTCACAGAAGAGGCTGTTAGTCTATGAGCTACAAGAAAGTTCTGAACTCTTTTTTATTAAGTTACTAGGCTTGAATTGAGATGCTATCATTTTCTTCCAAAACTTATTTATTGATTGACTTTTAAGGTGTTATTTCATTCTTAACTTGCCATTCCTTCTATAAAAATTCCGAGCATTGGGACACCTGTGTGGCTCAGCTGGTTAAGCATCTGCCTTTGGCGCAGGTCATGATCCCAGTGTCCTGGAATCGAGTCCCAACATCAGGCTTCTTGCTCCATAGGGAGCCTGCTTCTCCCTCTGCCTCTGCCTGCCACGCTGCCTGCCTGTGCTCTCTCTCGTTCTCTCTCTCTCTCACTCTAACAAATAAATAAAATCTTTAAAAATAAATAAAAAGTAAAAAATAAAAATTCTGAGCATAATTCAAACTCCATCATTCTACCCCACCCCACCCCACCCAGTGAAAACAGTTCCAACCTCACCCTCTTACCCTGAGCATATCCTCTGAATTTTCAGTCTTTCACATCATTTGCCCCATAGGCACAGGACTGCCTGGAAAGTAAACCTTTCAAGAAAGAAACTATCACATACATTTTTTTTTTTACT
The DNA here is from genome assembly GCA_004024625.1 of Mellivora capensis. NCBI lineage: Eukaryota > Metazoa > Chordata > Mammalia > Carnivora > Mustelidae > Mellivora > Mellivora capensis. Next base: position 13,521 of record PISX010008575.1, read on the forward strand.
CCTCCATTATGTATTAGTGGATCCTGGCAAGCTAGTATGTAAGTTAAATTTATATTACTCTGCCATGGAATGCCGTATGAAGGATAATCTTTGTTCATTTGGGCCCATTAATTTGGAGTGAGTGATAATTCAGCCATGCAACCATCTTGTGCTATCCTTGAAAAATGGGCTTGGCCAACAAATTCAGCAGTAAAAATGACTATGTATTGAGAATCTGTACTGGGCCACAAACTTTCCAAGGATGCAAAGAGGAACAAGACAGAATTTTGTCCAGAAACATGAGTAAGGGTGGAATAGCTTTCTAATAGCTCTTTACATGTATCAGTGTGCCAATCATAAAGAATTTTCACCATTCCATTAAAGAGAATTGAGTACAGCATTTTCTTAAAATTTTTTTATCCAGTTTGTTAAAAGAAATATTTTTATTACTTTATCATTTATAAAGACACATGCTATAATTGAGATGTAATTGACTTGGAGTGTTGTAATTAATCCAAATTACAGAAATTTTCTGTACTTAACACTCATAAGTGATTGTTGAAATTCTTACTCTGTTCAATGAAAATACAGAAATTTTTTTAAAGATTTTATTTATTTATTTGACAGACAAAGATCACAAGGCAGAGAGGGGGAAGGCAGGCTCCCTGCCGAGCAGAGAGCCAGATGCGGGTCTCGATCCCAGGACCCTGAGATCATGACCTGAGCCAAAGGCAGAGGCTTAACCCCCTGAGCCACCCAGGTGCCCCTAAAATATGGAAATTTCTGTGTAAAATTTGCTCCTTGGCATATGATGATTATCTGTTACCTGAAACCTCAAACACTAACAGTGCATAATATTTGGTATGCTGCTAAATCAGAAAGAAATAACTGTAAGCTTTATATGTAGTTGTTTTCAGTCTGCCCTTATGAATCACAGGTTGACTGCAAGATTTCCACATAAATGGTGCTTTTTTAAGTCTTGAGACATGTCACACCTACAATCTTTCGGCAACCATGTAATAGCTGATGGAACTGTCTAGCCTTTCAGTCTTTGAAGTCATCTATAAAACCAATGCTATGATTAAAGTGTTTGCTCCCCCAAACCAAGCTCCATTTCCGGTGAATGAGTGTGGTAGTGGACAACCTGACCCCCCCAAATCAAGCCCAGGTGAAATGGGTCAGTGGGCTCCCGTGTCATTGTCTAGGGGGAAACAGTCCAACCACTGGTCTCCCATTTGCAAAACAATACTTCCCACCCTGTCCATCCCCCAGTGGTTATTGTGAGGATCAAATGAGAGAATATTGGGGAGGGGGGAGAGAATAGGAGAAAGTGCTTCTAAGTGGAACAGCCTGAGGCGCTTTGTTGGTCTGTTCTAAGTTGTCATTTGGTATGGGACAATTCAAAAATCCCTCCCTCCCAGGGCTGTGGAGGCGCTTTTAAAGTGGGGCGGGAGGGGGGGGGGTGCGGATGTAAGTGTATGATCAAACAGCCTCAGACCCGCGCTCACCTCACTGCCTCAGGACACATCTTCTTTCCTGATTGTCCAAGTGCCCAACGGGATTGCAGGGGCGGGGGAGGGGGGCCTCAGGCAGCAGAACCAGGCACAGACCCAGAGCTCCAACGGCCTGCTCAATCACTTGCTACACCAGGGCCTGCATCCCATAC